>JAWPHD010022470.1:0-24975 GCA_037043455.1 Cyrtodaria siliqua | reverse complement strand
ATTCCAATTTAACATTGACGAATATGTATGGTATGAACTGTGTATGATGTGCCATACATGGCCATAGTGGATTCCACTTCAATATTGACGAATATCTGTAGTATGAATCTTGTATGACGTGCCATACATGGCCACAGTGGATTCCACTTTAACATTGACGAATATATGTAGAATGAACAGTGTAGGACGTGCCATACATGGCCACAGTGGATTCCACTTCAATATTAACAAATATCTGTAGTATGAACATTGTAGGACGTGCCATACATGGCCACAGTGGATTCCACTTCAACATTGACGAATATGTATAGTATGAACCTTGTATGACGTGCCACACATGGCCACAGTGGATTCCACTTCAATATTGACGAATATCTGTAGTAGGAGTCTTGTATGACGTGCCATACATGGCCACAGTGGATTCCACTTTAACATTGACGAATATGTGTGGTATGAACTTTGTATGATGTGCCATACATGGCCACAGTGAATTCCATTTTAACATTGGCAAATATCTATAGTTTGAACCTTGTTTGACGTGCCATACATGGCCACAGTGGATTCCACTTCAATATTGACGAATATGTGTGGTATGAACTTTGTATGATGTGCCATACATGGCCACAGTGGATTCCACTTCAATATTGACGAATATCTGTAGTATGAATCTTGTATGACGTGCCATACATGGCCACAGTGGATTCCACTTTAACATTGACAAATATGTGTGGTATGAACTTTGTATGATGTGCCATACATGGCCACAGTGAATTCCACTTTAACATTGGCGAATATCTGAGGTATGAACCTTGTATGACGTGCCATACATGGCCACAGTGGATTCCACTTCAATATTAACAAATATCTGTAGTATGAACTTTGTATGATGTGCCATACATGGCCACAGTGGATTCCACTTCAATATTGACGAATATCTGTAGTATGAATCTTGTATGACGTGCCATACATGGCCACAGTGGATTCCACTTTAACATTGACGAATATATGTAGAATGAACATTGTAGGACGTGCCATACATGGCCACAGTGGATTCCACTTCAATATTAACAAATATCTGTAGTATGAACATTGTAGGACGTGCCATACATGGCCACAGTGGATTCCACTTCAACATTGACGAATATGTATAGTATGAACCTTGTATGACGTGCCACACATGGCCACAGTGGATTCCACTTCAATATTGACGAATATCTGTAGTAGGAGTCTTGTATGACGTGCCATACATGGCCACAGTGGATTCCACTTTAACATTGACGAATATGTGTGGTATGAACTTTGTATGATGTGCCATACATGGCCACAGTGAATTCCATTTTAACATTGGCAAATATCTATAGTTTGAACCTTGTTTGACGTGCCATACATGGCCACAGTGGATTCCACTTCAATATTGACGAATATGTGTGGTATGAACTTTGTATGATGTGCCATACATGGCCACAGTGGATTCCACTTCAATATTGACGAATATCTGTAGTATGAATCTTGTATGACGTGCCATACATGGCCACAGTGGATTCCACTTTAACATTGACAAATATGTGTGGTATGAACTTTGTATGATGTGCCATACATGGCCACAGTGAATTCCACTTTAACATTGGCGAATATCTGAGGTATGAACCTTGTATGACGTGCCATACATGGCCACAGTGGATTCCACTTCAATATTAACAAATATCTGTAGTATGAACTTTGTATGATGTGCCATACATGGCCACAGTGGATTCCACTTCAATATTGACGAATATCTGTAGTATGAATCTTGTATGACGTGCCATACATGGCCACAGTGGATTCCACTTTAACATTGACAAATATGTGTGGTATGAACTTTGTATGATGTGCCATACATGGCCACAGTGAATTCCATTTTAACATTGGCGAATATCTATAGTATGAACCTTGTTTGACGTGCCATACATGGCCATAGTGGATTTCACTTCAATATTAACGAATATCTGTAGTATAAACATTGTATGACGGGCCATACATGGCCACAGTGTATTCCACTTCAACATTGACGAATATGTATAGTATGAACCTTGTATGACGTGTCACATATCGCCACAGTGGATTCCACTTTAACGTTGACGAAAATGTGTGGTATGAACTTTGTATGATGTGCCATACATGGCCACAGTGGATTCCAATTTAACATTGACGAATATGTATAGTATGAACCTTGTATGACGTGCTATACATGGCCACAGTGGATTCCACGTTAACATTGACGAATATGTGTGGTATGAAGTTTGTATGATGTGCCATACATGGCCACAGTGGATTCCAATTTAACATTGACGAATATGTATAGTATGAAAATTGTATGACGTGCCACACATGGCCACAGTGGATTCCACTTTAACATTGACGAATATGTGTGGTATGAACCTTGTATGACGTGCCATACATGGCCACAGTGGATTCCACTTCAATATTGATGAATATCTGTAGTATGAACATTGTAGGACGGGCCAAACATGGCCACAGAGGATTCCACTTCAACATTGACGAATATGTATAGTATGAACCTTGTATGACGTGCAATATATGGCCACAGTGAATTCCACTTTAACATTGGCGAATATCTATAGTATGAACCATGAATGACGTGCCATACATGGCCACAGTGGATTCCACCTCAATATTGACGAATATCTGTAGTATTAATCTTGTATGACGTGCCATACATGGTCACAGTGGATTCCGCTTTAACATTCACGAATATGTATAGTATGAACCTTGTATGACGTGCCACACATGGCCACAGTGGATTCCACTTTAACATTGACGAATATGTGTGGTATGAACTTTGTATGATGTGCCATACATGGCCACAGTGGATTCCACTTCAATATTGACGAATATCTGTAGTATGAATCTTGTATGACGTGCCATACATGGCCACAGTGGATTCCACTTTAACATTGTAAAATATGTGTGTTATGAACTTTGTATGATGTGCCATACATGGCCACAGTGAATTCCACTTTAACATTGGCGAATATCTGTAGTATGAACCTTGTATGACGTGCCATACATGGCCACAGTGGATTCCACGTTAACATTGACGAATATGTGTGGTATGAAGTTTGTATGATGTGCCATACATGGCCACAATGGATTCCAATTTAACATTGACGAATATGTATAGTATGAACATTGTATGACGTGCCACACATGGCCACAATGGATTCCACTTTAACATTGACGAATATGTGTGGTATGAACTTTGTATGATGTGCCATGCATGGCCACAGTGGATTCCACTTCAATATTGACGAATATCTGTAGTATGAATCTTGTATGACGTGCCATACATGGCCACAGTGGATTCTACTTTAACATTGACGAATATGTGTGGTATGAACTTTGTATGATGTGCCATACATAGCTACAGTGAATTCCACTTTAACATTGGCGAATATCTATAGTATAAACCTTGTATGACGTGCCATACATGGCCACAGTGGATTCCACCTCAATATTGACGAATATCTGTAGTATTAATCTTGTATGACGTGCCATACATGGTCACAGTGGATTCCGCTTTAACATTCACGAATATGTATAGTATGAACCTTGTATGACGTGCCACACATGGCCACAGTGGATTCCACTTTAACATTGACGAATATGTGTGGTATGAACTTTGTATGATGTGCCATACATGGCCACAGTGGATTCCACTTCAATATTGACGAATATCTGTAGTATGAATCTTGTATGACGTGCCATACATGGCCACAGTGGATTCCACTTTAGCATTGTAAAATATGTGTGGTATGAACTTTGTATGATGTGCCATACATGGCCACAGTGAATTCCACTTTAACATTGGCGAATATCTGTAGTATGAACCTTGTATGACGTGCCATACATGGCCACAGTGGATTCCACTTCAATATTAACGAATATCTGTAGTATGAACATTGTAGGACGGGCCAAACATGGCCACAGAGGATTCCACTTCAACATTGACGAATATGTATAGTATGAACCTTGTATGACGTGCAATATATGGCCACAGTGAATTCCACTTTAACATTGGCGAATATCTATAGTTTGAACCATGAATGACGTGCCATACATGGCCACAGTGGATTCCACCTCAATATTGACGAATATCTGTAGTATTAATCTTGTATGACGTGCCATACATGGTCACAGTGGATTCCGCTTTAACATTCACGAATATGTATAGTATGAACCTTGTATGACGTGCCACACATGGCCACAGTGGATTCCACTTTAACATTGACGAATATGTGTGGTATGAACTTTGTATGATGTGCCATACATGGCCACAGTGGATTCCACTTCAATATTGACGAATATCTGTAGTATGAATCTTGTATGACGTGCCATACATGGCCACAGTGGATTCCACTTTAACATTGTAAAATATGTGTGGTATGAACTTTGTATGATGTGCCATACATGGCCACAGTGAATTCCACTTTAACATTGGCGAATATCTGTAGTATGAACCTTGTATGACGTGCCATACATGGCCACAGTGGATTCCACGTTAACATTGACGAATATGTGTGGTATGAAGTTTGTATGATGTGCCATACATGGCCACAATGGATTCCAATTTAACATTGACGAATATGTATAGTATGAACATTGTATGACGTGCCACACATGGCCACAATGGATTCCACTTTAACATTAACGAATATGTGTGGTATGAACTTTGTATGATGTGCCATGCATGGCCACAGTGGATTCCACTTCAATATTGACGAATATCTGTAGTATGAATCTTGTATGACGTGCCATACATGGCCACAGTGGATTCTACTTTAACATTGACGAATATGTGTGGTATGAACTTTGTATGATGTGCCATACATAGCTACAGTGAATTCCACTTTAACATTGGCGAATATCTATAGTATAAACCTTGTATGACGTGCCATACATGGCCACAGTGGATTCCACCTCAATATTGACGAATATCTGTAGTATTAATCTTGTATGACGTGCCATACATGGTCACAGTGGATTCCGCTTTAACATTCACGAATATGTATAGTATGAACCTTGTATGACGTGCCACACATGGCCACAGTGGATTCCACTTTAACATTGACGAATATGTGTGGTATGAACTTTGTATGATGTGCCATACATGGCCACAGTGGATTCCACTTCAATATTGACGAATATCTGTAGTATGAATCTTGTATGACGTGCCATACATGGCCACAGTGGATTCCACTTTAGCATTGTAAAATATGTGTGGTATGAACTTTGTATGATGTGCCATACATGGCCACAGTGAATTCCACTTTAACATTGGCGAATATCTGTAGTATGAACCTTGTATGACGTGCCATACATGGCCACAGTGGATTCCACTTCAATATTAACGAATATCTGTAGTATAAACATTGTAGGACGTGCCATACATGGCCACAGTGGATTCCACTTCAACATTGACGAATATGTGTGGTATAAACTTTGTATGATGTGCCATTCATGGCCACAGTGAATTCCACTTTAACATTGGCGAATATCTGTAGTATGAACCTTGTATGAAGTGCCATACATGGCCACAGTGGATTCCACTTCAACATTGACGAATATGTATAGTATGAACCTTGTATGACGTGCAACATATGGCCACAGTGGATTCCACTTTAACATTGACGTATATGTGTGGTATGAACTTTGTATGATGTGCCATACATGGCCACAGTGGATTCCAATTTAACATTGACGAATATATGTAGTATTAATCTTGTATGACGTGCCATACATGGCCACAGTGGATTCCATTATAACATTGGCGAATATCTATAGTATGAACCTTGTATGACGTGCCATACATGGCCACAGTGGATTCCACTTCAATATTGATGAATATCTGTAGTATGAACATTGTAGGACGGGCCAAACATTGCCACAGTGGATTCCACTTCAACATTGACGAATATGTATAGTATGAACCTTGTATGACGTGCAACATATGGCCACAGTGGATTCCACTATAACATTGACGTATATGTGTGGTATGAACTTTGTATGATGTGCCATACATGGCCACAGTGGATTCCAATTTAACATTGACGAATATATGTAGTATTAATCTTGTATGACGTGCCATACATGGCCACAGTGGATTCCACTTCAACATTGACGAATATGTATAGTATGAACCTTGTATGACGTGCCACATATGACCACAGTGGATCCACTTTAACATTAACAAATATATGTAGAATTAACATTGTAGGACGTGCCATACATGGCCACAGTGGATTCCACTTCAGTATTAACGAATATCTGTAGTATTAATCTTGTATGACGTGCCATACATGGCCACAGTGGATTACACTTTAACATTGACGAATATGTATAGTATGAACCTTGTATGACGTGCTACACATGGCCACAGTGGTTTCCACTTTAACATTGACGAATATGTATGGTATGAACTGTGTATGATGTGCCATACATGGCCACAGTGGATTCCACTTCAACATTGACGAATATGTATAGTATGAACCTTGTAAGACGTACCACACATGGCCACAGTGGATTCCACTTCAATATTGACGAATATGTGTGGTATGAATCTTGTATGACGTGCCATACATGGCCACAGTGGATTTCACTTTAACATTGACGAATATATGTAGAATGAACATTGTAGGACGTGCCATACATGGCCATAGTGGATTCCACTTCAATATTGACGAATGTTCGCAACAGAAATTACTTTAAACTCATTTGAGTACTAAATGTATTAGTTTAAGACTATTCGTTTCCTGTGTCAACGGCTGTTCTGAATAATGTGTTGATGCGCTGTTAATAACATTCAAATTAAACTCTCCGATAATGCTATGCATATTAAATATGACAGCAAAAAAAGAAAATTAACAATTTGAAACAGTAAGCCTACCATATATTTCATATATATTTTACAACATATAAATCATTCATCTAATTTTAATAAGCCAATAAAAATATATTTACAGTATCCCAGACAAATTAATATTGTTATTAGGTCTGTGGTTTATAATACCGTTAAGTACGAACAGTAAATGTACGACTGTCGTGTTATTCTCACGCGACTGTGAATTTCTAACGACTACACCGGTAAGATTATAGAACGCAATCTGTAGAAATAAGTGTTGACCACAAGGAAGCAAGATAACACTATCGACCTTCAGGTTCGTGTTTAGATATATGTTTAGCAGTTTCTAAAAGCTTGATGTGATTTTAACGTTACTATATTCATTGATTATATAGGCATGACTCATATATTTTGTTCTATTACTTTATTAGACAACACATGTTTAAATAAAACAAAAAGGAGTGTTCTGCCATGTTGTATTTCCTTAGGGGAATACAAAGGGGAAATCATCGGAAATAATAGAAAACGAATGAAGATGTGTTTTTTTGGAGACCGGGTCAGTTAAATACGTTCTGAAAAGAAAAAAGACATGAACACTTTGTCACCTATTTATACACCATTTCTTAAACTTAAGCAATAATCAATGTGTAGTTTTTCGCTGCGTGGTACAAGTGGGTGAAATGTCTGAAATAAGACCGATTTGATATCATTAATAAAACCTAGTCCAGTCAAATTATTGCAGGTTATAGTATCCTAGTTGTTCTAGTTCAGTTGAGTATTTTTTTTCCAAATCACTATGCTTAAGAATTATGCCCTCTTGAAAATCAGAAAGATTCAAAGGTGGATATCTCAAAACACATGTTTTTACTTGCAGTACCTCATCTAAATATCCTAAAAAACTTAAAACTTATCTAAACATTAAAACCAAATAAATAAAGATGTTTTAATAGGGCACTTCTTAGTGAATCTATCAGAAATTAGAACTCAACACTATAAATTTAATTCTAAAATATTTTTTTTTTTTCTAAAGTATCCATTACATATACAAACAGAGCACATACATATTATTTTATATATTGATAACAATTACATGTATACTGCAAACAAAGTATACTGCAAACAAAGTGCCATACTCATTAATCAGCTCATGCGTTTTATTCTATTTTGTTAAATGGACACATGGCGAACTTGAGTTACATTCAAACATTAAAATAAGTATCTCGGTTATTAATCCTGCCTCATTTTGACTTTAGAACCACCTGCATAGGTTCAAACAACAACTTGAGATTTCAACCCTCTTCCATATTCTATCTAAATTGTCAAGTATACAACTAATGTATTATTATCAAAATTTAGTAATATGTAAAATCAATTTACATGTACCTTGAACTATTTAAACTATTTGAAGACCAACAGGACGCTGTGACTTTTAAACTAATTAAGATCGCCAAGTGTCCCCTTAAAATTAACTCAGCATATGTAAACAGTATCTTAATCTTTAATATTTTAAATAAAGGTATATGAAGGTAAAAATGATATTATTTAGCAAAATAGATTACTGTAGAGCAAACAAGGTGGTGCGCCATCATGTGGTTTATGTTTTGACATGTGTCAGTATATTTAAATGTACTATTATTTATAGATGTTCATCAATTTATTCGCACATACACACACATATAGGTATGTAAAAGTAATAAATCCACATATTCACCATTATTTAATATATAGACACGTATCAATATATTCTCAAATATTCACATTATATATTATGTTTAAATATTCTACCCATTATCTGTATACATGCATCATAATATATTCTCAAGTATACACAACTTTGCAGATATACACACATATGTACACACATAAATCATTATCTACACACTCACTGTATGTACTGTTTTGTTATATGATCCTGCTATTGAGATAATTAACCCTTCAGAATATGCATGGATTAATTTTCTTTCCGGTGGGGGAGGGGTGGGGGGAAACAATTATACAAAACATTTTCTGGAGCATATATATAACGACAGGAAAAAATTACAAACTTTAAAAAAAAGCTGAGAAGTAGACAACAGTGTTTAACTATGATGATCGTTATGGTGTCCCTGATCTTTAATAAAAAGTATATATCTATCTATTTTATTGTCCTATTTTACCAATGTTTATATATCGACTCCACATGACTTCAATTTTTTTTACTTTTAAATTTGTATATGCTATCCTCTTTTCCACTTTGTATAAAGATATATTATGTTTTTTAAAGATATCTAGTAATGGGTTTTGCTTATGCATCTTTCGTGATATATAAAAAGTTTGGCTTGCATGATAATTGTGCTCAAAGTGATATCAAATTTATTATTTCCAAATAAGATATCTGTTTCTTTCCAAATTGTCAAAGTTATATTATATTTATTTCTAATGTATTCTGCAAGATATGACCAAAACTACAACTTCACAATTCCAAAACTAGTGATGTATGGTTTCAGGTAGAATATTGCAAAAGCTGCACATAGTATTATCTAGAATGTTCATTTTTGTTAGTAAATAGTTAGTTCCCAGAATTCTATGGTTGATTCTATGTTGTAACCAAAGTAATTTTGGATCTTTTGTTATTTTAAACGGTATTGCGTAAATTGTTTCGAAATTATAGTTAGGTACTGTTAAAACTTTATAACCATTTTATTAATGACTTTGTGTAAATATTTTTTTTAATCAATAGATCATAAATGAATCTACAACCTTTAGTATGATTTTGGATTAGTGATAGGATAAGAGGGCGTTGTAACACCGTATATAGCTCATTCCGTATATAGCTCACCAATGAGCTATATACGGAGCAATGTCTCCAAATACAGCTCAAGGTGAGCTATATACGGAGCTCGTCAGTGCGTAATGGTTTGGACTATTATTGGGTAAATGTGTTATATTCAATTTACCCAAGTAGTTTCTAATAGCAGTAATAAGACCTTCATATTCTAAGAAATTAGACCTTATGTCATGTCGATTATTGAATTATCTGTAAGAGTAATTGAATTGAATTGGGGTTTAAGGCGCACCAACACATTACAGGTTATATGGCGCCTAACAGGCATGAACATGCCAGGCTCATCTTCCATGTACATCGAGATAAAATATGGAAAATGGGCCTAGAACCTTCTCACCCTGAACTGCAGAGTTGCTGCAAATTCTATCGTAAAAACTCCATTTACGCTGGAGCCACGTTTATTGTTTTTCTGCCACTGCTCTTAGTGATGTGAGCGAGATGGCACCTGAAACAATGCAGGGGTCATGATGAAGACCTTTAATGAGCATGAACAAAAAATGACAAAATGAATAACTTTGTGTGGCTACCTTTTTTCGATCAAAACCAGATAACTTTTGTTTTGTCAGAATTTATATTAAGGCCGGAGAGTTGTGCATAAAGTTTTAATGTCAAATGGTGTGTAGAAGTGATTCTTTGGAGCCATCTAGAGTCAAACTGGTATCCAAACTGGTATCATCAGCATATTGTGATACTATAAACTCAGTATTATCTACAATATAGTTTGCAATATGTTACCTTAATATGTTCGCTAGTTAGTACTATCCATTAAAACCCCAAATAATGCTGTCAAAGTTGTTTGAAAGAAAATAAATGTCCATAATCAATACACAAATTAAATGCATTGCACACGTTATTTACATACATTGTCGAAGTATTTGATTATTCACTACCCCATACAAATGATATGTATAAATAGTGATGCTCACACTATTTGATTTCAAGAGGGATGATTTAAACAAAAGTTGCATAGAACAATTGTATACATAGTGTTTAGTTTCTTTTAGGCCTGGCACAATGATATCAAGGTAATAAATTGCAAGTTATATGTAAAAAAAAGTCTGGTATTTTGGAGTTCTAAAACATATTCATTTAGAATGTGTTTAGCGTCTTATCGTTTATATGATTTTAAGCATTATTATATTATATACTACAAGTTTAGTCATATTTTTATTTATATCCTACTTTAGTTTTAACTTTGCTGTTTTTTTTTGTTTGTTTTTTTTAGTATTGGGCAAGACACTTTCCCTTAGCCTCGTCCGTCGGATGAGGACGTAAACTGGGCGGTCCCGTGTATCGGTCTATCGTCCGAGCACGTTAAATAACCATAGGAATCTATTCGATAATAAGAGTAGGGCAGGTTCCCGGATTCCTATGTATCCTTCCCCTCTCTCTGGGGCGGCTCTAAATAACCTATACTGTGTCGATGAGCCGTTAAACAACATTCAATTCAATTCAATTTTTTAGAGTACATATACCTTTAAATATCTTTCTGAACTTTAAAGTTTTGATCAGGTAGTTAACTGTAAACACTACCTTATTCCCAAGTGCGCCCCGCAATCTATCGACAAGTACACTGCTCCGCTTTCTAGCTTTATGGAAAAATCAATACTTTATATGTATGCGTTCACTGTCAAATACAGGTGTATATAAACTAAAGTACAGTATTAAACATGGCAATTTTAATCTGTTTAAACTTGCGGTGTCCCGTCAGTTTGTGCTTATCACTAACAAATTTGAAAATGTTAATAATGCTTATTTGAAAAGATCGAAGAAAATTATTTTTTTTGCATATTACGTATTGTTGATTATGGTATGCTAATATGTGTATATGCCCATTTAAATCTTTGGTAGATCAACGAAATTCAGTTTATTACCTATAGATTGTTATTTAAAATGAACTTTTTTTGCGGATGTATACAATAACTTCCTGTTTTAATCAAAGCTCTGTATTTGAATATGGTTATATATATGTATAGTGTATGCAGGCGTTAGAGGTCACATACCATAACTTGTTCATTGATTATGTTTTGCTTTTATTAAAGGGACACTCGGTAGGTAATCTTGATTTTTTAAACTCTAGGCTACCAGTGTTTTTAAATAGTTTGAAAATAATTTGCAAATCATTCTTAATTAGTATTTGAATAGTTCAAAGCAGTTGTTTTCCTCCATATTACGTAGTGTTGGTAAACTGTTAAACCTATTTTCCAATAGCGACTAACTTATTTTTATTTAATTATATATACTGAAATAAATAAGTTTAGCACGGTCTTTTGCATATCTAGCTTAAATAAACTGAATGTTTAGTTTATAATGTGAAGCATTTTATAACTGTGCATGTCAGAAGGTGTTCTTGTTTTTCACTTATTATGTGTGATTCAAAGTAAATATCAGAGTTATCTCCCATTTATATAAAATAAAAGTTTTCACATTAAAAATAAGAATGTTATCAAAAACAGGGTTAAACTTTATTAAAGGGACACACGGCAATCTTAATTTTTTAAAAACTCACGGCGTCCCGTTAGTTTTCCTCTTAAGTCGCATTTGTTCAGTCATTAATATTAATTGTTAGAATAGTTCAAAGCAAATTATTTTTGCATATTACTAACTTTTTATAATATTGCACCAGTAATATATTTAAAAATTTGGTAAAATAGTGAAGAAAGTTGAAATCTCAATTTTTTATTTAATTATATGCAAGCAGTTTTAAAGTCAAAATGCCGCAGGATAAGTAAATTGAGGAGCAAATGTTAATGTTTACCGAAGCATTGTGGTGTAGTGGTTATAGTGTCTGCCTTGCATTCGGTGGGTCGTGGGTTCGAGTCCCCTGACCGCGTCATACCAAAGACTTTAAAAATGGAGTAGTTACTTGTAACCCATGCCTGACAAGCAAATAAAGGGTAGTACTACGTCTGGTCAAAAACCGTCTGGTCAACCCGGTGTCAGAATAATGTGTCTGGGTGGGGTATCACGTACTACGGCGTGGTATTCCAGTGTGGCAGCACTATATCTGCTTCAAGTAGACTGTAGATAGATAAATAGCACTACACACAATCACTCACGCAATAGTCCAGACATAATGCCGAGCAAACGGGGGATTCTTCCCGGGGGCTCATATGGTAGAGGGACTTTAAACCTTAGAAATCATCATCAACTGTTAATGTTTGAATAAAACACAAGATTGCCATGTTTCCCTTTAAATAACTATTCTGGATTTCGAGTGATAAAAAACGCAGAACGCAAAACAATTGACATTTACCTTGTCATTATGATGAAATTACGAACCAAAGTTATACATTTTAAAATTATCTCCCTTTGAAATAAGACCGAAATTATAATTTCTGTAAAGCAGGTAAATTAAAACATGTTGCTACTTTTTTTCGCAGATATCGTTTAAAAATAATGTCCCGCCTATACTTTTTAATTATGTTAATTATATTGTAAATGGCGGCTGAAGCACATAGCCTTGAATCTGCTCAATGGGATTTACCGTGGTATTTATGTGCTTAACTTATTTCTTTCAGTATATATGAAATTAGGTTTAAACTAAAACGTGTACCGGATTCATAAATCGAGGTGCTTATGTCAGTGCTCCTCACACCAAGAGAAACGACACACACCGACCAAACAAATACAACCACGCATTTAACTAGGTTGGTTCACATTTAAACGCACACGCTGTAAATGCTGTATAAACAGTTTAAGCGACACACACCGACCACACAGATATAACCACGCATTTAAGTAGATTGGTTCAAATTTAACGCACACGCTGTAAATGCTGTATAAACAGTTTAAGCTTGCCGTTTGTTCCTTTACTATAAAAATCGCGATAACATATGTATTACGTTGCATATTTTATATAGCCTGTTTAAAAGGCAAATACACAAGATTGTTAATTTATAATCTGTTTTATTTCTTATGTTTTCTGAAGCAATAAATATGTGACAATAATGGGTGACCTATAGACACATAACACATGTTAAAGTAGCTATCCCGCCAACAACAGCCAAATTTTACAACATGTGTACATTGGTTCCAAACCTATTGACGACGAGGTATATATTATAAAACTCACATATTTTGAAAATCCAAACTCTGTAGCCAAAATATAACGACTTTAACCAGCCGGCCAAATTCAAAAACTGGAGCATCGAATTAAGACGTGCCAACTCATAATTAATTTTACTCATATTCAATCACTTGAATAAACCTATACCTTTAATCGGCACATATACATTATTACTTGACATGATCACCTGGATACGGTTTTGATAAACGATTTCGTTGTGTAATTTTGCCGTTACTTGGCGGGTTAGTTTTTTAAATGATTTCGCATACAATTCATTATTTTTATTTGAATTTTACGTGAAGAAAACTGCACATATTTTTCATTCCGTTATATTCATATATTATGTAATTACAGAGATATTGCAGCCATACCACTGGACATAGGGGCATTTATAAGTGTTACAGCCTTGTGTGATATATATGTAGAAGCCAAATGATTGACGTGATACTTGGATACCTCCGCCGCTTTAGGCTCCTAAGATACGTTGTTTATAATGAATCGCGAACAACTCATAAAAATACCGAGACGTTTATGAATACAATGTCTGTAGTGGCCACGTGACGACGTGTCATAGTAACTAAAATTTAACAAAGCTTTTGTGGTCAGCCATGATGTATCAAGACAATGCTTAGCTAAAGAACTAAGAAGCAATAATCGAACACCAACCTAATAGCATGCCTTATATAGTTAGTGCATCGAAGAGCAGCTCGAATTAAGGTATCATGACGCACGAAGAACAACTTGGCAATAAGCTATACCGCAACTGGGTCAGAGCGGCGCTAGGTCTTAAGTACCTAAAGGAGGGCGCCGCAAATGTTGTTGAAACGGAAGTAAAGCGCCTTCACAGGTCTTTCCTTAAAGATATAGGAACTACATTAGCGTTGAGAAAAGTCGCATGCGGCCAATGTACCACCGAAAATGTGGTTCCATGTCCTACAAAAGGAATATGCGGCGTACGAGGCAGGTGTGCCTTTCATGGTTTAAACGATCCGTCCAAGTTGTACCGTCAATGTCCAAACAAAGTATGTGATCAAATATTTAACAAGATCGTAGTACAACATCGCAATGATTCACCGTCTTGGAAGAACACCGATGCCTCCAAATGGTGTGCCGAGCCATGGGAAATTGCTAAGTGCTACATGGCGGAGTCTGGGTATAAGGACAAGGCAACGGCAGCGGAGACAGATTGTGCGGGCATCCTTAGTGTGGTTATTAACGGACTGTTCATGCAGAATGCCCTGACAGCTCAAATTAATCCACCTACGGATATATTTTCAAAGGTAGGAACGTCTGCCATTAGTAGGAAATTGTTTATATATAAATGTCAATGCGATGGATTTGATTCATAAGTTTAGATGGCAGGAGCTTGTATTCGTCCATTTAATCGAAATCTCCCTTTCCATTGCTCCGAGGGGGCGTCCGTGGCCGAGTGGTTAACGTCTCTGACTTGAAATCACTTGCCCCTCACCGCTGTAGGTTCGATCCCTCAGGGGCTTAGGAATCTTTATGTGAGGAAGCTATCCAGCTGGCTTGCGGAACATCGGTGGTTCTATCCAGGTGCCCGCCCGTGCACGAAAATTGCCCGGAGGGGCACCTGGGGTCTTCCTCCACCAATGGAAGCTGGAAAGTCGCCATATGAGCTTAGCTGTTGGTGCGACTATAAAATCCAATTCAATCAATCAATCCATTGCTCCGAAGGGCAATCATTATGACTGCTACATTCCTTTAATTTTATAATACAGTCGACCATTTGGCCATTAGGATATAATAGTATACATAATCATTTTAATGATATTGTTCATGGCTAAATTACTTTGGTTCCTATACATGAATATAAAGGGCTTAGCACAAGTTAAATGTAAAACCTATGTAATTGCACTTTATAAAAAAAGTAATAATTTCTATGTGTATGCCATTTCAAAGTGTTGCTTGAAAACATGTTTTAATATTGATAAATGTTAAGTCTAAAGCTATAAAATGTCGCCCCAAATACAAATCAGTAGTGTTATAATTTACTGGTCCTTTGGGATCAACAATCCCAGTCGGTGTGGCTTTCAAGTAGAATACCACATAGCTGATGCTAGAGGGCGTTAGAGGTGCTGCACCTTATTATGCCTCCACCACCGAATGGTCAGGGGGCATGTAACTTTAGCCATTTCCGTCCGTCCGTCCGTCCTTCCGTCCTTCTTTTCGTCTGTCCCGAAAATATTGTGTCTATCTCCTCCCACAGTTTTCTGCCTATTGCTTCGAAACTTTACAGGATGCTTACCTATGATGTAAAGTTTACGGGATGCTTACCTATGATGTCAAGATGTGCATATCGTTTCGGTGTCAAAATGGTTACGGTCCCTTTTTCTAGTTTTACCTCTCTGACATGAACTTATGCAATAAATCCGAGTCTGCTACTTTCCTCTATTGTTTGTGTGTGTTGCTTCCAAGGGATCCCCTTTTCAGTATTTATTGACATTCACAACATCGTTTGTTTAGTGTTCTGACAGCAAATCATTTAATAGTCTTATTACGTACTGGTCCTTTAGGACTCACACCACTATTATCTCCCTTGAATACTCCTGCCCTACAGATGAAGGAGGTAGATAAAAAAACAATTCGCTTTTCTACATTTTACAGGATACATTGATTTATCTTTACCAGGTTCTAAATCTACAGCATTTTAGGAAGAGATCCCAGAAAAATGCACGTTGATATAAGATTTCTAGCTAATTCTGCCTCATTTTACACATCATGGGTCTAATCTCCACTGGGTTGTATTTTTGTCTAAATTTTGATAGGTGTCAGGCAAACATGAAATTAAAAAAAGTTCAATCGGGTAAATATTCGTTAAAAGTTAATAGCATGCAGATATTGGATCAATGAAGAATTTAAGCATAAATACATGTTGCAAAATCTTTTTTATCTCTATGCCACAAACAAAAACATTACAATGGGACCCTATGGAAAATTAATTGTGGTGTGAGACGTTTGGGATCAGCAAGCCCAATATCCTTTCATACCTTTTTTAAACAGAATACCGCTTAAGCCGGTACTATGGGATGTGAGAGGGGTAACATCGTTATTACCTCTCATAAACAGACTCAATAAAACCGAATCTGCTGCTTTTCTCTATTGGTTGTGTTTGTTGCCTCCAAGTATATATCTATATATTGTGTTCTATTTTTAAAATATTTTAATAAGTAATAAGTAGCTCGTCTCTTTTATTTATTCATTATATAGATAGCTTAATCAACATAATAATGATTATATATAGGGATAATAACCATGTAAATAGCAATCGACTTTAATTTATTTTCTTATGATGGACATGAAGTAGTTTCGATGAACTTGATAATTTAAAACGTGACTGCCACCGTTCAAAATTCATCCAAGCAATTATATACTTTATACGGTATATTTTTAACCTGTGATTAATACATGTGTTATCTTGTTTACAGAATAGACTGGTTCGTAATGCCATCATGCACTCAGCTACGCTTGAAGTCACAGACGACCAGCTCAGGGAATACATCGATAACATGATTACTCTACTTAAGGATGAGAAACAACTAGAAGAAAATCAGGAGGCCAAAAATGCAATACAACGACTTAAACAGGTATCATATGAGCATACTATTGCCTTAATTTCAATACTAATTCGTTTTATGACATATATATACGGCAATTAAAACAACATACTTAAACTTTAGCGACATATACATTAAAGAGGCACTACCTATATCTACGCGATTTTTAATGTAAAATATTAAATACTCAATATTACTGCATTTATATGTATACAAAGCTATTTTATGAGTATTCTAAGAAGAAACATGGTTCGTATTCCAGTTCTGTAAATTATTAATTATGATCAAAACAATATCTTGAATAAAATGATGCCCAGCCGTTTATTCCTGCCGGAGAACTACGAGTTTTTACGATTTTCTCGGACATGCGCAATGCGATTACAAACTATTTGGCGCAGTTCCGATAGCAAACGAATCGATCGGAACTCTTCGCTAATCAGACGAGGTAGTTCCGATTGTAAACGAATAAGATCGGAAAATCTCCGCAATCGGCTTGTCTAAAACAATTACGAATGCAATTTCAAAAATCCGATCTTTTCAATCCTGTTTTCCCCCAGCAAAACGCATATTACATTGGGTGAAATAATTGCCATTTACCTTTTTCATAGTCCTCTTTATAATTAAGTAAAGTTTTTATCAATTGGTGGACAAAAAGATATAGGTAGAGCCTCTTTAAACAACAGGTGATAGGTCTTTAAAGGTGTATGGACACCCTTTTTGTAGTATTATCAATTAACAAATTTAATAATTAAACACCATATGAAATATTTTTGATAGTCCCGAAGAGAAACATATTTTTTAAAATCGCTACTAAGTTGTATGTAAAATAAGTATTATTTCCATGACATAGATACTACTTTTACTACTGCGTGACTGTACGGGGATATGAGGTAAATCTGAATTGTATAGCTGCACAACTATTGCCAGATAAATGATAAATACATTTACCTGTGAATTAATTTACCTGTTGAAAGTTTTCTACCTCATCAAATAAAATCTTATTCTCGCTTTTCACAGATATTGCAATGTGTGTATTGTAAATATCTACTGTTGTGTGTTGATTTCGATTTAAATTAACATAAACATGTTCATGAAGCAAAAC
The DNA here is from genome assembly GCA_037043455.1 of Cyrtodaria siliqua. NCBI lineage: Eukaryota > Metazoa > Mollusca > Bivalvia > Adapedonta > Hiatellidae > Cyrtodaria > Cyrtodaria siliqua. The sequence goes on along the minus strand of JAWPHD010022470.1, from coordinate 6,504 downwards.
ATGGCCGGAGAACTTTACGATGATTTGCAATGTATTCTTTTTCCACACAAATGAAAATTCGAACCCAGTAGTTAACTTAGTTATGCTGTAGGTATATTAACCGATGAATTTTCGATCAGATTTGATATAACATGAACAATGAAATGTTTCTCTATTATAAAAGCGACGTGTAAACTCATTATTAAATATGCTAAATGAAAGCTGTGGTTTCAGTTAAAGAATGACAATGTGGTCATAACAACACGTCATGAGCTTGAAGTCCGTAACGAAGCATTCAAAGCAATAGACGAAAGGGGCAAGGATGCGATGCAAGCCATAGACGCCAAATTAGCTGAGGCATTACAAATTGCAGAAACCAAATTCACGGAGAAAAGATTAGAAGCTCAACACATGTTACACACAAAGCACCAGGAAACGGTAAAAGACATTAGTGAACGACAGGGAGAATTGATGACAACTGCAGATGAGAAAGAAACGGAAGTTGGAGACACATTAGCAGCCATTGGTGATAAACAGAAAACATACATGCTATCTACTAGAGACGAACTTGCTGCTGATTTAAAAACCAGAGCCGAAGATGCCGAGGCAAAACTGGAGTCAAAACTAGATATTGCTCTCCAGGAAACACTTGCCGTTCTAGAACAGGCAAAACGTGAGTGCAACCAACAGCAAACAATTCTGATTGACCAGTTTACCAGTATTCAGCAGGTATGTTTGATTTCTGGATAAAGACCATTTCACAAAATGGCTGTCGACATGACTATCTTAAAATAATAATGTATAATTTAGTTCATGCACACGTGTATATTGGCTGATTAAATAATAGATGCAACTCCCTAACAGGCCTTTCTTCCACTGACCGTTCCAAGGTAGTAAACCTAACCCGTTCGTGTTTGTGATGTCACATGCCTTGCTTCTTACTAACATAACCGGAGGCCCAGGGTTCAATCCTCCGTGGTGCCACTGAGTTCCGTTGGTGTGTTCTTGGGCAAGACACTTTCTCTTAGCCTCGTCCGTCGGATGGGGACGTAAACCGGGCGGTCCCGTTTTATCGGTATATCCTCCGAGCACGTTAAAGAACCATGGGAATCTATTCGATAATAAGAGTAGGGCAGGTTCCCGGATTCCTATGTATCCTTTCCCTCTCTCTGGGGCGGCTCTAAACAATACTGTGTTGATGAGCCGTTAAACAACATTCAATTCAATTCAGTTCTTACTAACATTGTAATTGTTGCAATTCAGTTCTTACTAACATTGTAATTGTTGTTTGTTTTAATATGTTTTGTGTTGACTGTTCTGTGAAAGCTACATTTCCTGTTCGACTTATAGGCTTTTTTTTAAATATTATATATACATGATCATTGATGTGTTTGATTTATATTGCCTATTAATGCTGCCTTGTATGTTAGAGATTATAACCTGACGTGGATATCTTTATTTACACCGTCCTGTTTATTGGGATGACGATAGAAAGGAAGCTCGAGATTACTATTCGGGACATGTTGTCCAAGGTCAAGAAACTATTACTACAAATAGAAAATATCCGATCAACAAGTTTAGTTTTCCTCTGTGGAGTTTAACAAATGTCCAGTAGGGGACATTGTTTTGCGGGACAATATTTCTTCTTGTTATTTGATATTGGATTTTAGTTCACTTGGACGAAAACCATGAATCATCACACCCTATAATGAAAATTTGTTTAAATGGCTATACCTTAGATGTCCACTGGTGAACACCAAAATACAAAACGGACCATAAGGTAGTAATGATCGTTTTGAAACTAACTACTTTGACCTTGGCAATACTGAATATAGTTTAATCATACAATTTATTTCTAATTTCTAGTATTTAACATGTATATAATATATTCCCTAAGTGTACTAGTACATACTTAAAGTAACCGCTAGTAATACACTAACAAACATACAACCGCTGTTTATATCACCAGAAACGTTGTCTTAGTTGATGTTATAGACTCATATTTTCCGGATTGTACGAACATTGATGAAGTGAACTAAACCATAACAAAAAACAATAGAGTGTGGGTAAATTGATCACCATTACACTATTTTAACCCTAACTGTGAATTTTAAGCAGTGTTCATTGTCACATGAAGCATATTGAAACGTAAACAGTATAATGAAAGCATTCGTTAATAGAAAATATAAACATTATTCTGGTGTGATAATGTGAATACACTAAAGACGTTTGATACAACTATACAACCGCTGTTTTATGTCACCTGAAACTTTATATTATTTGATGGAACAGGCGAATATTTGCCGGATGTTATGGGTCATGAACTGAACATCTAGTCGGTCAATATGAATTTGGCCGTTAGAACAAAAGGATCAGTAAGTAATAACAAGACTGATTCGTAGGACGGGGTGACGTTTTACGTCTTGTATTGGGTATTTTTCAAGTTGCAACTTAATTGATTTGAACTTGAATATGTGTTTAAATTGTAGGATCTGCAAAAATACAAGGACACTGTCGTGAGTTTACAAGCAGACCAACAAACTGTTATGGAGAGACACCAAATAATTCAGACTGAGAGATACAATGACAGAGTGGGATGGATACAACGTTATCATCAAAGAAAAGAACGTTAGTATCACCATGATCTCCCAAACATATGTACCGTATTACTTTCTAATTATCTTTGAAGATTAGTAGCACAAACATTGTATTCTAGAAAATATGATTACATGTATGGCGTCAGACCGATGAAATTCTGCCCATTGAACACAATGCAAAATAAGCTGTTCTTGGAGATCAGTCACAAGTTCCACAACATTCGTTCGCTTAAATACACTTTAATTCTGTGAATTACACATATGGCTCGCAAACTGTCTAAAACACCGGCTCAGTTTTTCAACATTTCGCGTCATTTGTTCACACTTTGCATATTTTGAAATAAATATATGTCAAAGCCGCATCTCTACCTACCCTCTGTGCTCGTACTCTCCTGACAAACACAGTAAAATATTTACTATTCATGACAACAGACATAATACTTTAACATCAGGTTAGATTTAACAATGAAATAAAATGAAATAAAAACTAATCTTGGGAGAAACAAAGAGCTCTCTTTTTTAAAAATACAACTCATGATCATTGATGGGTAAGCGAAAGATGCCGGATGAACTTTCAATTGTTTCTTTGGTATCTTCTGCATCAAGGACACGATACTGCCACAAAAAACGTGATTTACATTTAATAACTTGTATCAAATAGATTATTTCCATTTGGTCGTAAATAAAAAACATAACTTGTATTTGAGAAAAAATGTATAAACCCAGTCACAATTAAACCTCTACAAGCATCAGGACTATAGTTCCTACACAGGTGGAAACACATACTATTTTACTTATTTACGTACCCCAAATGGTTTGAATGGTTAAATCTGGAAATTTGAAATAAATTGTATGATTAAACTATATTCAGTATTGCCAAGGCCAAATCAGTTAGTTTCAAAACGATCTTTACTACCTTATGGTCCGTTTTGTATTTTGATATTCACAGTGCACATCTAAGGTATAGCCATTTAAACACATTTTCATTGTAGGGTGTGATGGTTCATGGTTTTTGCCCAAGTGAACTAAAATCCAATATCAAATAACATGAAAAAATATTGCCGCGCAATACAATGGCCCCTACCGGACATTTGTTAAACTCCCAAAAGGAAAACTAAACTTGTTGATCGGAAACCAATTTTTTATTTATAGTAATAGTTTCTTGACCTTGGACAACATGACCCGAATAGCAATTCCTTTCCATGAGCCGCACCTTTTGGTAAAGTTTTGATAAATTCCCTCAAAGGAAACAATAGTTATTGATCGGAAACCAATTTTATATTCATAGTAAAAGTGACCGTAACCTAGGACCAAATTATCCAACTATCAATCTCAATCTTCCTTTCTATGAGCCACAACTTTTGGTAAAGCTTCGTTAAAATCCCTTAAGGGAAATAAGAGTTATTGATCGGAATCAAACCAATATTCTATTACAGAAACAGTAACCTTGACCTTGGACCAGATGACCCGAATAGCAATCCCAACGTTCCTTTCAAGTCATACCTTTGGTAAATTTCGTTAAAATACCCCAAGGGAAAACTAAAGTTATTGATAGGAAATCTTTTTTTTTTACCCGACTTATAATCCCAGTCTCCCTTTCCATGAGCCGCACCTTTTCATTAAGTCAGGCCAATATCTCATTTCTAACTAAAGTTATTGAGCGGGAAAGGTTTTGTGTATTTTAAGTAACAGTGACCATTATTTTGACCACAGTAACCCCAAATGTAATCCCAAGCTTCCTCTTCATATAAGATACCTGCAAAGCAAATTTCAGGCCAATATCTCATTCTTCAAGTTATAAAGCGGAAACCGATGTTCTATTTTTAGTAAAAGTGATCCTGACCTTGACCCCGGTGACCAAGAATGCAATCCTGTGCTTTATTTTCATGTACGCCACCTACACAGAAAGATTCCGGACAATATCTCACTCTTACGTAAAGATATTGAGTGGGAATCAATGTTCTATTTTTAGTAAAGTGACCTTAACCTTAACCCTGGTGATCCCAAATGCAGTCCCAAACTGTATTTTCATATAAGCTATCAACACAGCAAATTTCGGGACAATATCTTATTCCTAAGTAGTTATTGAGCAGAAGCCGATTTTCTATTTTCAGTAACTTTGACCTTTACCCCCAGTGATCCCAAATACAATCCCAAGCTTTCCTTTTATATACGCTACAAACACAGCAAGTTTCGGGTAAATATTTCCTTCCTAAATAAAGTTTTTGAGTGGAAAAGTCTTTTTTGTATGTTTAGTAATCTTGACCATGATCCCAGTGACCCCAAAAGCAATCCCAAGCTTCCTCTTCACATAAGCTACATACCCAGAAAGTTGCATTCCAATATCTCATTTCTAACTAAGGTCATTGAACGGAAACGAAACGTGAAATACTGACAAACAGAGTGCAATCATATAATCCCTCCAGTCACAACCGGTAGGAGACTAATTAAAGTAATAATGAAAAATAGTATGCTGCTTCCAAGGGATACTTTCTCGGTATTAATTGACATTCACACTAGCGTTTGTTTAAAAAGTCTCCCAACTACACATCAGAAGTTTTATTACTTACTGGTCCTTTGGGATCATCACGTCCACCCTTTGTGGTATGAAAGCACCAATTATTTTCCCCATAGACACCAATGTTAAAGTGTCACATATTAATGATTTGCTGCAAATTCAACTCAAGTATGGATAATGCAGCAGTGTAATGTTCATATAGAAAACTATTTTTCCACTTGAAAATCACCAGAAAACGTGGGGTCACAAGACATGTAAGAAAGTTCTTGTTTGATTACTAAACAGGTCAAGGGTACAGCTGTTTTTATTGATCGACTGTTTTCATTGCTCACAAAGTGTAAGCATAGAGTCGAAATTTCGAAAATGTTCATCAGTGATCCAGTAAAACCTATTAATACGCTTCTTATACATATAACCACAAAATCGAATAGAAATGGGCAGTTTTCCCCTACTTATAATGCCCATTTCCATCGAAAAAGGAGGGATTACTTTTTATTATAGGAACTACATTCGACTACACCTCGGAGGTTTACATGTAATTGGTGGTGGTAAACCTTGTGGCTTTAAAGTAGAATACAGTTTAAACCGGTATGAAAAATGTTGCACCGTATATTACCTCTCATAAACCTCAATAAAACTGAATCTGCTACTTTTGTGTTGGTGCTTCTAAGGGAACCCATTTTCAGTGTTAGGTATCATGCGACCAACGCCGGATACAGTAGTGATACAATTTATTATCTATATCACAGAAATTATGTTGTGAGATGTACCACATATGTGTTACTTTCTAATTATTTGCATGTTTCATTCATATATAAATCACGTTATTTACATATGTGTCACATATGTAAATGATACACATGTAGCACATATGTACCACATACTTATATTGTTCATGTTAAAATATTACACCTGAGCCACATATGAAATGTATACATATGTATTTTATATGAAACTATTATGCATAAAATACATAAAGCATTTATAAAAGAAATTGCAGAATATTGTAGAAAATGGTTTAAAAACCAATTTCAGTTTAATATTATTTAGTAAAAAATATTTTCATATGTATTACATATGTGTTACTTTCATATGAAATACATATGTGGAATACATATGTATCATATATGTAAAACATATGAATTTCATGCCTATTATTTTTCCTGTGATACTAGCTTCATCAGGATATTACTCGTTAAATTGATGGGATTTTCATGGCTTTTCAGACGAACATTGCATATGATGGCTCACTGATCTTAAATTAATTTCATTTTCTTTATTGATAACCCAAAACGGCCGTCAACAGTTAAATTAATTATGAGATAGTGGGTAACACAAAAGTTGTGCATCCCCACATTCTAGATCAGTCCAAAACCCAATACAGAAGCATTTGTCAAAGCTGTCAAATTG
>JAWPHD010022469.1:0-24976 GCA_037043455.1 Cyrtodaria siliqua | reverse complement strand
TAAATTGTTTGCCAGGTAACAGAACATGTTCACACACACACACACACACACACACACAAGCACGCACGCATTCACGCAAGCACGCACAAAAGCACCCCCCCCCCCCACCCCCACACACACACGAAAGACCACACACACACTTGCGGACATGTGCATTAATACATGATTTTGTGACTATAAACATAATTATGTTTCATTGTATTTCTCATTTTGATATTTCAGTCGAAAAACCAATCTTGAGGCTATGTCTAGCCACCTACGTAGTAGCTGTAGCGATTCAGCAAATTGGTACGTAGTAACGCCAATTTTTCTTGAATGTTAGCTCTAATGACCAAAGGTCAGATCAACTAATGTGATAGTGCTGTATCCGTCGGCACCGTCCATTCTCCCGATAGATCATTATTGTGATCGTCGACAAGTTCGACAATGACCAAAATATTTTCAACAGAGGAACACGTATTACAGAGAAAATGTCATTAAAGTAAGTATATGTTATAACTATGTTATAACTCTGTAAAAGGAATCTGACATCCACCCAATTTGGTAAGAATGTTTGTACCATAAAGCGCTTGAACACAATGTTTAACATGTTACACATAACACATAAAGTTAAATTACAGATAAAGTAAAACAGCGTACTGGTAGATCTGAAATACATGTGACAGGGTAAGAGTGTTAAAATGGTGCGTTCTATGATACATGTATAATGTTGTGTGCTGTGTTATACTAAAACATGCTGTTTGTTCTGTGTTAAAATGGTGTGTTCTATGTTATAATGATGTGTGTTCTATGTTAACATTCTGTGTGGTATGTTATAATAATGTGTGCTATGTTACAGTGATGTATGCTATGTTCAAATGGTATGTGCTATGTTATAATAGTGCATGTTTTGTTCGAATGGTTTGTGCTATGTTATAAACGAGTATTCTATGTCGTAATGGTGTGTGCTGTGTCATAAAGGTGTGTGATGTGTCATAATTGCGTGTGCTATAGTATAATGGTTTATGCTATGTTATAATAATGTATGTTATGTTATAACGATAGGGTCTATGTCGTAATGTCATGAGCTATGATGTAATGATATTATAATGGTGCGAGTTGTGTTCTAATGCTCTGCTCTGTGATATGTTATTAAGGTTTTTGTTATGTTAACAATGTGTCTACTATGGTATAATGATGGGTGCTATGTTATATGATGCATTCTTTGTTAAATTGACGTGTGCTATGTTAAAATGGCGCGTAACATGTTACAAAGTCATTTGCTATGTTATAATATGCTGTAATGAAATACGCTATGTTATAAAGATGTGTGATTTGTTATAGTGATGTGTGCTATGTCATAATGGTTTGTGTCATGTCATAATGTGTGTGCTATGTCATAATGGTGTGTTATATGTCATAATGGGTTGTGTCATGTCTTAATGTCGTGTGCTATGTTATAATGGCATGTGCTATGCTATAATGATGTGTGCTGTTTCATAATGTTTTGCAATGTTATAATAATGCGTACTATGTTGTAATGATGTGTGCTATGTTATAAATATGTGTGCTATTTCATACTGTTTGTGCTAAGTTAATATGGCGTGTGCTATGTTATAACTGTGTGCTAGTTCATAATGTTTTGTGCTATGTTATAATAGTATGTGCTATGTCGTAATGACGTGCGCTATGTCATAATGGTGTGTGCTATGTTATAATGATGAGCGCTATGTCATAATGGTTTGTGCCATGTTAGAATGTGTGTGCTATGCCATAATGGTGTGTTATATGTCAGAATGGTTTGTAACATGTCATAATTTGCGTGCTATGTCATAATGGTGTGTTCCATGTTATAAAAGTGTTAAAATGATGTGTGCTGTGTTATGTTATAATGATGTGTTCTATGTTATCAGGATGTGTGCTAGTTATAATGATTTGAGCTATGTCATAATGTTGTGTGCAATGTTATAACGGCATGTGTCATGCAATAATGGTTGTGCTGTTTCATAATGTTTTGCTCTGTTATAATGATGCGTACTATGTTGTAATGATATGTGCTATGTTATAAGTATGTGTGCTATTTCATACTGTTTGTGCTAAGTTATTATGGCTTGTGCTATGTTATAACTGTGTGTGCTATTTCATACTGTTTATGCTAAGTTATTATGGCATGTGCTATGTTATAAGGATGTATGCTAGTTCAAAATGTAATAGTATGTGCTATGTTATAATAATGTGTTCTATGTCAAAATGATGTATGCTATTTTATAATGACGTGTGCTATGTCATAATGGTGTGTGCTATGTTATAATGGTTGTGCTATGTCATAATGGTATGTGCTACGTCATCACGGTATGTGTTATATTATAATGGTGTGAGCTATGTCATAAAAGTATTTGACACACTATGTCATAATGGTGTGTGCTATGTCGTAATGGTGGGTGCTATGTTATAATAATGTTTGCTACATGTATGTTATTATTGTGTGTCCAATGTTATAATGGTGTGTGCTATGATATAAAGTGTGTTCTGTTAAACTGGAGTGTGGTGTCTGTATGGTTCGTACCAAACGTTTCCATGTAGGGTACTACTGTTATAACGTTGTGTGCTAGTGTCACTACAAAGTCGGTCTGAAGCCAAATTTAGGCACTTAGGGTTTAAAACAAAAACAACACCTGTGGTAATAAAGTATAATGACGGTTTAATAACTTGGTATCAGGGTTGAACTGGATAAGCGTGTGACAAGAGTGGTAATGTTCATGGTTTGATTAACAGTTGTTTAATATACTAACTATAGATTTTGCGGGTTGATTTTATTTCGCGATTAGACATTGTTTCGCGATATGACACTGTTTCGCGATAATTGTTTCGCGATATGACATTGTTTCGCGATATGATTTGAGCAAAATCATAGTTTTAATTAGAAGCTGAATTCGCCTCAGAATATATTCTACATGTTCGTGTGGTCCTGATTATTGAGCATACCTCTAGCCCGTTGTCTGCTGTGATTAATACTCTGTAAAGTATCGTAACATTTTATTAGTTATATCTACAATGCTATGATTTAGAGTACAACTGGTTTATAGAAATACACTTATTGAAAACACAAAATATGAAATCTTGGATGACAAGAAATATTTCTTATACGATGATTCTCCTATAATGTATGTCTTTTGAACTTTTGGTTTCTCTTTGGGATTTATTCTAAAATTTGAGTATCGAAAGGTTTACAATATGAAAAGTTTCTACCATTTTGTTTCATTTATTTAACGTGTATATACATTATGGTATAGTCCTTTTGCATTATGTGTCTTTCATGCGGCTTTCCTAGTTGAAAATAACGTGGCCCTATATACGAAACTATAAATAGCTCAATAGATGTATAAGTGAATATCAATGTATAATGCTCGTAACGAAAATGTATTTGACATTATACACAATACTGCTTTAACACTAATCTTCTCTTTGCAGATGCCTATTGCAATAACAATAATCCCTGCCAACACGATGGTACTTGTTACCACCACCAAAATAATGGCGGCATGCATAGTCACTGTTCATGTACCAGTGCTTTCACCGGGAATAATTGTGAATATAGTGAGTACAACTTTACTGAGACTAGAAGGTGGCTCCCCATATATTCAATAATGTTTCTCGTAAACTGAGCTGTATAGGCCATCATAAGTTTAATTACAGAAAGAAAACCCATTTACGTATTGTTATTTATACATATATACACAAGCGAACATTGTTCAACCAAAATAATAGGATAGTTAAGCATGTATATACATGCGTCTTTAAGGAGGTGTGGACGGAGTAAACGGACGGAGTGCTGAGATGTGTTTCTTAATTTGATATTTAAAGCTTCTTTGGTATCATTTAATACTAATTATCAAACAAAGGTAGGTCACCGCACTTTTGTTCCACTAGACCTCATGAAGATGACACGTATTTCCTTCTAACTCCAACCTTTCACCGAAAATAGGAGGAATAAACTTTGTTTCGGCAACATATATACATAAAATCCAAAACATACACAAACACGTGTTATCCTCATTCGTCTTTTTACTTTAAAAAGCTTTATATGGACCGTACCTATAACAGAATGATAACTTCTGCTCAGAGCTACACATACCACATACTTGCATGATAACAACAAATGGTCACACAATGCGGAAATATGAAGAAAATTATGTGCTTAAAACTGTAAAAACCGTTACTGTCTCTTAAATGCTGCGTTATATCCATAGGTGCTAGAATGCAAAAAATAAAACAACTATTTTATCAAATAAAAATATTTAAAAAAATAACATTCTTCGACTTGAAAATGTCAAAACTTGCCCAGCCAACATCCTTGAGAGGTTTACACTGTTTGCACTTCACCATTCTGCTTTTCTGTATGTTTAACCAAATCCAGCGCTTTATTTACAAAAAAAATCAATCTTTTAATATTTACAACAAAAATAAAATTGCTATTTTTTTTTTATTTTTTTTTTGTTAAATCTCATTATCGTTGGGCTCTCGAATATTCGACATATACACTAGCTTACATGAGTGACTGTGTAGTAGTGGTGATAATAAACGAGTTGGATACAATGGTAGAGGCTCTGCCGAGTATCCTATCTTTTTATCCAAAGAGTATATTAAAGTCAATAATACACAGTCATGAATGTAAGATTCTGTTTATCACATAATCCACCTACGATGTGATAGTTTTACTTTAATCTTGTCAATTTATCTTATATACGGCGGCAATTTGTAAATTTGACATCGTTTTGTTGTTTACATGACGTCGCTACGTTACGTGGCTGTAAATGCGTTCGTCCTACAAATAATGCGACACCTGAAACCAAATATAACGTTACTAACATGCATTTTACGAAGCAAGATTTCAAATAATGATAAATACATGTAGTTAAGGTGACTGAACGTATCGTATGCTATGCCATGCACACACTTGGGATTAAATGTTTTACTGTATACAAACGCAGTGATTCGGTCCTCATTTGCATCTGTAATACACTAGTGTATTACGAGAAATAAGTCTTCATTGCACTCCCAGAAGCCATGTGATAAAAATATATAAGACCCCTGTTATAGGTGATGGGAAGCGGAAATGAAAACTCGTTATACTGATCAAAATACCTAGCTGCACACTTTTGTAGGTTTAGTTTAGTTATAATTTATAATATTCTCAACAAAAATAGAAACGTCCCTCTTTTAATCTGTGATTTGCATAGGGTTGACTTTGTTACACTTTGTACACCAATCTAGATACAATTTCATCATTGTGTACTTATCACTCAATCATTCTGATCAATATTAATAATCATCAAAAACCAAAGTTTGTCTGTTGCTGCTAAAACGTGTTTTATTCAAATTGCGAAATCACTATATTTTTATTATAAAGGGAGGTAATCTGAAAATATGTGTTCTTGAAAGCTGTATGGCGCAAAATGAGTGAAAATATCAGCGTATTTTCTCTGTTTTTGTGGTGATGAGGTCATTTTCTGTTTATTTCAATATAACAAAACTGTGGAAACAAAGTTTTAACCACAAGACCCGGAAATACTGTTTAAACCAAATCAAGGGGAATAAGTTTGCCCACAAGTTTGATTTAAAGAAAATTGTTTTCATGACAGTGCTGGCCTTTACTAAAGGTATTGGCATATAAGATAAATAAAATATAATTTCATTGTGTCTAAATCTATGGGTAAAGTTGGGGACGTTTCTATTTTTGCTCAGTATAGTTTTGTGATAATTGGTTTGTTTTGACGAATAATTTGTAAAAATATGTTAAAATTATTACATCTTTAGATAGTTACCCTCCTTTAATATGAAACGTAATTCAAAGTATGTTTAAATGTACAATTTTTAGGACTGGTAGGAAATAATATAAAAAGAAAACACAAAAGATTTAAGAGATAACCATGCTAAGATTTTCAATCTAGAACGGTATGTGACGCAGTAGCGGATCCGCAAAACGTAATTTCAGATTGTAAAACCAACCACATACCGTCCCAGAATGAAAGTCTTAGCATGGATATCTCGATTATAATGCTTTTTCATTCAAATGCTGCAAATATAAAATAAAATCGATAAAATTGTACTGAGGGTATATTTGCCAAACGTAAATTTATTTACTGCCATTCTAGGGGTGTCCACCTTCAGTGAACTATTATAGGCGGAAAACATTACATTATCCCCAGTTTGCTGGACATTTCTGAGTGTGATTTAGAAATAGGGGTTGAAGGTCAAACGGCTATACTGTATGCCTATGGGAATTACAATAGTGGTATACATGACCAAAGCTAGTTGCTGCTTAGGGTAAAAGTGAAAGTAGACGTATTATTTTCCCTAATATAATGATATGAAAGTGTATATTGACATTTTTTCTAAACTCTTTTAGTAAAAAACATTAGCCATTAATGACAATTGGTATACAGCATTGGCCTGTTATGCACTTCAATGTATATCTAGTCATGTTCATTCATTTCTGAGGGCTTTGGTAATCCTGTAGCTAGCACTGAAATGTAACCGAGGCGAATACCTTTTTTAGGGAGTACCGAGGATAGCCTCAACCAGATATTTTTAGTATTATTTCTACATGTGATTTCCTACGTTTAAGTGCATTTCCTATACACCATTATCAGTAAGCATGACATGATTTGTTGATCTGTCATTCAATAGTACTTGAATCTGTTTTACGTTACCAAAACTCTACCGAGGAGCGAAGCTAGGGGCCTTTGTGTACCCATTTTTGGCAAAAGTGTCGGAAAGTGACAATGTATAGTAGTCCTCAAAATTTGCCGACAAGCCACTTAAATTAGTTTATGTCTATTTTGAATAAGAGGTAGAAGTAAACACTGACTTGGAGTTCATCGCTATATAACGGTTAGTGTTCATATGCAAATATTTTATGCGGTTTAACACTTTTGTCAAACTAAAATAGTTTTTGACCAGATGTGATTCTTGAATGCATGGAATTGACGGGTGAAAATGATAAAAACATTATTTGATTAAATATACCATAAACAGCAATGTTACCATGGTTACAGGTAATCTTGTGTTTCAACTTAATAGTTGCATTTTCTGAATGGTTTCACATGTACAAACGTCTAAGTAATGTTAATTTAGCCATTTGCTTGCAGATTTTAAATATATCCAAAAAAAGTTGCGTTTTTATGATAAAATCTGGTATTTTGACCCGTGGAAATCATACATATCATTTTTGAGTAGATAGTATTTTCAACACAGCTTCAACTAGTGGGAGAGCATATGTCGTTGATGAATGCAAAATAACTTACACGGGAACTGTTGTTGAGATATGGAATTTTGAAGATTCTGGATTTACCCATAAATATCGAATTAATTTGACTCTAGTCGAAGACCTTTTATAGGGACACACGGCAATCTTGATTTTAAAAAAACTCACGACGTCCCGTTAGTTTTTCTCTTAACTTGCATTTGTTCAATCATTAATATTAATTGTTAGAATAGTTCAAAGCACATTATGTTTTCATATTACTAACTTTTTATAATATTGCACAAATAATATACTTAAATAATTGGCAAAAAGCTGAAGATAATTGAAATCTCATTTTTTATTTATTAAATGCAAGCCATTTTAAAGTCAAAATGACGCAGGATAACTAAATCGAGGAGCACATTTTAATGAATAAAACCCAAGATTGCCATGTGTCCCTATAAGCGCTCATATTGTGTATGAAGGGATTTTATCTAAAAACAAAAGACATAACTTTTTTCAGATTTAATATTTCAAACAATTTAGCACAAAAAAATCAGTTGGGGTTGAATGTCTATTTAGTACTGATACCACTATTCATTTGGGGCTTCTCACAGGTTGAACAAAAAGATAGGGTCTATAAGGGCATATAGTCAGCTTGTAAGGTAGATTCTGGTTGGATGAAATGACATTATATTTCCTTCATAAAACATGTTCATTTAGGATATTTTGACTTGACTGAAATTTGCATTTATATTGAAAATATTGTTCTGAGGGTATATTTTCAAAAAGTACAATTTAATTGCTGCCATTCTGGGGGTGACTACCTTCGGAGAACTACTAGAAGATAAAAGCATTTCATTATTCCCAATTTGCTGGTCATTTATCATGTTTATTTTATAGTGTATCTAAGATAGGTCTTCAAGAAAAGATTTTTTTTTCAGTCAGTGTGATTTAGGAATAGGTGTTGAAGTTCCAGAGGCTACAATGTAGGCCTATGGGAAATACAAAAGTGGTATATGACCTACAGAGGGAAACACATGTGTAACTCTAGATAGCCACCTATTAAACTATGTAGAGGGGGAAAATATTGCATCAGCGGCACTATATGTGCAACTTTGGTAAAGTACCAAGTGACAAAACCGCCACAACATCGTGCTATATTTATAAGCGTATATATGTTGGTAGTGATTCCGGAGAGGATCATTGTCAATCGTGAACGCTCGGCGCATCCCGTCATTCCTCTGGATCCCGCCTCGTGTGTATTACGGCGCTTCGTTATTTTCAAAATCTTGACATTCTGTTAGCCGGAAGACAACGGCAGAGAAAATAGTGCACTGTTGCTAAGCTGTTGCTACATACACAATATGGCCGCTTGCCGCACGTGTTGATGTATGAGCTGCGTTGCATATTTGTTATTTACAATACAGATGAAGGTTTTATCACTGCTTTCACTTAAATAAACTATAGATGGAGCAATCGGCTAAGTGACATTGCAAAATGTTGAAGATAACTTTGATTTTGAATGCAAATTCGTTTTGGCGGGAATCTGACGCCTGTCACGCTAGTATGACGTAACCAATACGGAAACCTGCGTATTACATTCAAGTCATGCTGCGAAGTAGTGTACGAGATGTTGCGAATGGAGCAGTGCAACATTGCCCTATACTGTAGGGCGATATCGCGAGTATGCGAGGTCAATCTCGCATTCTCGTTTTTAAAACACTGGAACAAAACGGGAGGTTTACGCGAGATGTCTTCTCTGTCGATAGTGAAACTAGGCCGTACAGCGGGTGAATCTGTCGAACGGAATGTCGGATGTTTCGGCCCAGATCAGTTCGGTCGTAGCCGTTTCGTCCCCACAGTGTCAAGACGTTTCCAGTTAAAATGTCAAAGGGCATTTTTTTAAATAGTTATTACACTTTCATCAATTTATTAAATTATATGGCAATAAAGGGTTATATACTCACTTTCATATCAGTAAATATTGTAAAATTATTTGAAACAAATTTCAAGAAATACGAGTCTTTACAATCCACCTGTAGCCGCCACGGAGTACGTCATTTGTGTGCTATGGCGTCGCCTTGAAAACCAACAACAACCTAACATTACAAATACTGAAAATTGCTAGAAATAACAAACGCAATTGTTATTTAATTAGATTTTTGTATTATTCATTGTTTGCATTAGATAAATAGTTCATATTATTGTTGGATAATCATGTTTTATAAGTATATAACAGCTTTGAAAGAGACGATACGAATTCGATCGAAATTTCCTTACATATTCATTATTCAACATATTTAGAAGACATGTGTCGGTATTCTTAATTTATCAACATACAAATTTTGAAGAAAATATATAAGATTTTAAAATCTTATGTTATTGCATTTAATTTTTGTAATATTTTTTTTTGTTTCAGTAAAAGTTCTTATTATTAAATATTCTATTGACATTTTAGTGTTCCATGATTTGTTCTGACGTCGTCAATTTCAAGTTAAAACCAAGGAAGTGTTCGTCTACTTATTCATATTTATCATAGTTCTCATTGTAATTTTGGAATACAGTGACAATGTTACTTTAGTTTTGTGTATTTTTGCCAACGATTTTACTTTTATTTAGCCATTCCCGAAATGCATTTAGGAAACGTCATATTTTAAACTGCTTTCGGAGTCCTTTTAGGGTTTCTTGCCATAGTATATCATTCATTGCAACGTAACTAGGCACAGTATCGATTTTTTATTTAAATGATATGATTTCTTACCAGTTTTATATGACAACATGTATGAATCTTAAAAGTTTACGTCAATAAATGAGCTGGATATCGAAAAAGTCCACGTACTATTTGAACAACCCTCGTACAAACATATAAAAATAGTTCATTATAATTATGTATCCGTGTATTTAAGTCTAATAAGTTTAACTAAAATGTAACATTATACACGATACAGTTTTAACATTAACAATCTCTTAACAGGTATCGCTGGTAGTTGTGATCAATGCCAAAATGGTGGTACTTGCCGCCATGGATCAGGATATATTGTATGTGCATGTACCGATGCGTTCACTGGGACTAATTGCCATCATCGTGGGTATAGCTTACTGAGACTAAAAATGGATCCCATATATTCAACAAAGTTTATTTTACAACTGAGCTGTGTTACCCTCATACGTGTACATTGTTTATTGATCCAGTTGTCAAGGTGTTTCTAGTAATAGCAAATATATAAATAGCTGGAGTGTGTACTATTGTTTACTATTTTTAGGCCAGACTTCTAGTATTTTCTAAATTAGTGTTTACATACTGAGATTAGTAGTCAAAGTGAAATATCTTGTTCATTATTTTAATTGATAATTTACAAAATATTGGATGCTGTGAATTAAAATATATTGTAAAACGATTAAAATATATTGTGCTCATCTAGTGACATTGGATTATTGGATTATTTGGACATTTGGAATATAATGGATTAATAAATCAGGAAAGACTTGAAATGTAATAGGATTAAAGGAACACTTGATAACTTTGAGTAAAGGGACACTTGTTAATTCAGATTAAAGGGATACTTACAAATATTATTTGGACTTTATTCGTATATCGGATTTTAAAGAAATGCTGGATCCATTTTATGTATTTTCTGTAAGTGAATATTTTTCTTTGTAGTATACTGGATGAATTTTCAACAGTTTAGTCATACATGTACCACATAATATGCACCAGGTGCAAAATTCATATTTATATAGTATCTCAAAATTACGGATTGTTAAATGACATTGTTTTACATGAAACATACAGAGCCCAGCAGATAGGTACTATTTGTTCAGATTTTGTTTAAAACAAGCTAAGCATGTAGCAGATCCGAATATAGACTCATCTTGACCTCCTGATAGTGTTTATATATGCACAGATACATTTTCCGACTCACACCAGTAACAAAGTCAAACACATCCAATATGTGCCAGTGTGCGATATATTCGTTGCATGCACAAGTTTTAGGTATCATTGTCATAATTTACGATATATTTATAAAAATGTGAATTAAGTCTGCTTTTAATGAATGTTGTATTATTATTATGCTCGTGAACAGTTCTTGCTATCAAATGGAATCTGTGCAAGTGGGATTGGTACAATAGAGTCAATGGGGCGATATCGTCGCCTGTAGCATGTTTCTGATCACTGTACTCCATTCTTCTTAAAGGGTAGAAAACTCTAGGCAAATATAAACATACTACCATAAATAGCTTTTGAAGGCGTCTCCTTTGCGCTATATTTTATTAGAATCCGTTCTGTGGTCAGGAAAATATCGAACAAAACTTACCTCGAAGGGAGTGGATTTTCTTCCCTTTCTACTTTTTTGAAATCACGTGATCGTCCACCCTTTATTATAGATATCTACATGTCAGGCTATGGTAGGAGCCTGTACTGTGGCAAACAAGAACACGTGACGGCGCAATTCCTTTTTTATATATCTGTTTTATAGTAGATAATGAAATATTGCGGAGCAGAAAGCAGCTCAAATAAAATAGAACGAATTTGTGACTTAGCATTGTTAAGAGCATATCCGGGAAGCATATAACAACATGAACACCCGTTCGTTTCCTTGTTCAGTATGCTGCTATTCGCTAGAAAGTTACCATCACTTTTAAACATGACTCAAAAACATTTACAAACAATAATTTGATGTTTTACATAGATTCAGATGAACTTAATAACACTTTACTACCCTGTTGGATGAGCTAGAAATCTTATTTGAAGTATTAAAGCAGCATGCGAAAACAGTGCTTCACATTTCTTCTGGTGTAGCGAGAAACATTGTATGACTGTACGGGTTTGAATACCTTTGCATTACGGTTAGTTTGAGCTAAATTGTGACGATCTGTACGGATATAGTTCTCAAATCTCTGTACGCGTGTTTTTGACTGAAACTATTGTACCTGTTTCTTTATTTGTTGTTACAATAGTTTTCCACTCATACCCCGATAAATGAAACGCCCAAACGATACGGTCATAGCGTGGCACTGGTAAACACACGTTGATGGCTGATGATATCCCGTCCCGTATATTGTAGTTCAATCCATTTGCATATGTTTCTATGAATATTATGATGTTGAATTGATGTATTGTAACATATCTGCAATAACATATTATTAAACTATATCCCTCAGATGTGCAAATCAAAGCTCTTATAGTTTATATTCTGCAGCTACCGTGGAGCTCTGAGGCGCGCTCTTTATATACTTGGTAGAATATGTGGCACCACCCCATCTGCACATTCTGGCGATGTTTTTGAAGACATCACGCAATACCTGCATAGGCGATCGCCCATTTTCAATTGACTTAACTTTAAATATCACACTTGAATGCAAAAAACTAACCAAAAATAAGGATGTCACACCGACTGAGTCATTAGCTCGACTATTCGAAGAATAAGAGAGCTTATTTAATCACCCCGGCGTCGGCGTTCCACGTCAAGCGTTAGCAAGTAAGCTGTGTTTACAAGTCTATATATTTTACATTTCTTATCCTAGCACAACCAAACTTGGCCTTGAGCTTCCTTATAGCATTCACTTAAATGCTATTTAAGCAATTTTGATTCCTGTAACCCCTGGGCTCCCATGGAACCCAAATTATGATAGCCCTTAAAATGTGTCTCATTTCACATTAAAGTGTGCGTGTAAGCTGTGTTTACAGGTCTCTTACATTTCTTGTCCTATCTCAACTAAATTTGGGAATCGGTATCCTTATAGTATGTTGTAAAGGCAGGTAATTTTGTCTTCTACAAATTCTGGACTCCCATGGAACCCAAATTGTGATGGCCCACAATTTGTGCAATAAAGGAAAATTTGGCCTTGAGCTTCCTTATAGTATTAGCTTAAGGGCTGCTTAAGTATTTTGGATCCTGTAAACCCTGGGCTCCCATGGAACCCAAATTATGACAGCCCTTAAAATGTTTCTCATTTTACATCAAATTGTTTGTGTAAATAAATATAAAAAGATCGGACAGGGAAAGTAGCATTCAAGGAGGACAGTCAACCACAAATCACAGAAACAAACATGGAAACAGACAAACAAGAAGGCAAAAGTAATAATAAAAGTAAACGACATCACAAACACAAAAGGGTTGACAATAGGGCTACCGCCTTGGAACGGTCAGTGGCAAAGTAGGCCACTGGGGGTTTAAACCGTTTCTAGGGTCACCAAACCTCACACTTACCCTACTGTCATCCAATTAAAACAGGACAGTGTAAATAAAAAAATCCCCGCCATGATCTAATCTCTAACCAACAAGGCAGCCGTGTTTACAGGTCTATATCTCTTACAGTTCTTGTTCTAGCTCAACTAAATTTGGGAATCGGTTTTCTTTTAGTATGTTGTAAAGGGTTGCGCAAGTAATTTGTCTTGTACAAATTATGGACTCCCATGGAACCCAAATTGTGATGGCCCATAAAATGTGCAATAAAGAGGCAGATCAATTTTGCGTGAAAGCTGTTCTATATATCTATATCTCTTAAAATAGTTTTCTTATGACACCCACATTTTGGTTTGGGATTTCATATAGCATTATTCATCTTATTCATACTTTATTCATACTTCACCCATATTGGGGCTCATATGAGCTCACCCCCTCTCCACCCAACTCGAAACTCAATCAAACCCCACACATACGAAAGCCGATTATTTTTCCATTTTCCATCCGATCTTTACACCCCGCCCCACCACCACCCCACCCCACTCACTACCTGAAACCCGATATTTTTTTTAACATATTCCTGTGGTTTTTTTTGGTTTATCAATTAGATACCTATAACTATATTTTATCTTCCATTGTTTGGATATTAAAATTTAAATTTGAACTCAATCATTTACCTATAAAACAATTTAGATTAAATTCTGATAAACAGATGAAATATCAATCAAAATAATGAAATGAGGCCACAATAATTGTTTGCTAGATTCTTATCCCCTCCCTCCCCGAGTTGCCTTTTGACCACAAATTTCTTTAAAATGACAGCAATTTTGGATAAAAAATGATAAAAATAAAAAATAAAATTTCACACCCTGTTCCAAAATTTACTATGATTTATATGAGATTTTAACAATAATTTTATATCGGCCCGAGTTTCTATACCCGCCCGCCCCCAAGCCTATCCCACATTGTTTTAGCCTTGTTTTCTGATGATATATACTGGCTATATTATTCTATGAAAAATCGAATAGTCGAGCTGCGCTGTTCTCCGACAGCTCTTGCTTTTAGCTCTACTGATTACAGATCAGCAGAGCTTATGCCATGGTGAGTCGTCCGTCCGTCCGTCCGTCCGTAAACTTTTTTGTGACGATTATTACTCTAGAAGTACTGGATGGATTTTCACGAAACGTAGCTGGAATGTTGCCCATACGATCCAGTTGATCTTAGCAAAAATGCAGGTTGCTGTGAAATCCAGGATGGCCGCCAAAACGAAAAATATATTTTAAAAAAGAAGTTTGTAGCGACTACTCCTCCGAGACTATAAGTGATACTGATATAGTACCTTAACATAAATGATCAGCAAACCATCAAGTGGGTCCTTAGTGAAAATTAGTTCGATGTCATTTTTTTTACATAGAGTTAAATAAGAAAATCTTAAGTCGACTGCTCCTCTGAAACTTCCCGAAGGATGTTTATAAAACTTTATAGGAATGTTGCTCTTGATGTCTAGTTGGTCCTAGGTAAAAATCAGTTTGGCCCAAATTTCAAGATGGCCGCCACAGACATAAATATAAAATTTTATTTGACGTCAAACCTGGCCACCAGCAGCCATCTTTGTTTGCACAAAGTTCTATGTGCTAATACTACTCTGAAACTACTTGAAGGAGTTTCATGAAACTTTACAGGGATGCTGCGCTTGTCACAAAAATGATATTCATTTGAGAAATATTGAAAATAAAATGTTTTTATTCTGACAACTGTAAGGGCTGCTTGGAATTCAAACATGCCTCCTCCAAACATGGCCATAAAAATTAGTATTTTTAATGAATAACAAATACTATCCCTTTAAATATATAAACAGTTATAATACCGTTCCAAGATCTAGCTGTTCTAGCTGTTCAGATCACATGAGAGCATTTCAAGGTCATTGACCTCTTGTTTGTAACAGCTGTATGTTTCCAACATGTTCCATGTTTTAAATGAACATTATATATAAATTGACCATGTCGGAAGATGTATAGACGCTACAAAAAAAATTGTTGTATGCATGCACGCGTTGTGTTTACGATTTTTCCATTCAACTGCTGCTGTTGTTTATGAAATCATTGGGTGAGTTAATATCTTCAGAAACCTAGCCGGAAAATGTCGATGGAGTTGAACCATATACGTATGACATTTGGCGCGTCATAGCTCTGTGGTAGGTACAGAATATAAAAACATAAGACCAATGATTCTAAAAGCTAGATATCCCGTTCTTTACGGTGAGCTAGCGATAAATAGGAAATCCGAATAAACACTTGGAGTAATTAAATCAGAGGTTATCCGTTGTTTGCCAAAGTCGACTTTGCTTTTCTAAAAACAGGTCAACATGCAATTGGTCTTTCTCAAACCGGGCTGTAGTTCACATAAATCACAGGGAATAATAAAATGGCATCAGTTTCACTACGATTCCAGCTAGTTTGGTACTGTGAAACATAACTTGACGGAAAACGGGTTCTCATGGTTCTTATAAAGTAAACATTTTATACATTCACATTAGATCAATGGAACAAGCAGAAGACGTACAGTTGGTAGCAATGCCTTAACTAACTTATGATAAGTTTTGTTTCTACACATACAAAAGCTCATATTAGTAACCGGTTGATTAATTTGGTTTAATGCCATTTAGCACATATATGGCTATGTTGTAATGGCGAAGGAACACCTAAGTGCACTTCAGCCCATTTCACGTACCGAATACCTACGTTATTTTGAAAAGTTCCAAATGGGAGATTATTAAATTCATGGATTTCAAACTGCAATTATAAAAATAAAATAAATGACGGAGAATAATATATGTATTATTTCTTTAACAGTACTTGTGATTTCTCCCTTTCTTGGAAACATGAAATATGGCGCCATTTACATACAGATTTAAAGAAAATTCTATTTCTTTTTTATAGATGTCCTATCATACAAAATATGGTGTTAGCAACATGTTCTTCAGGTCTAAAAATTAAACTCATCATAAGTATTGGATGAAATTTTGCTTTAAATGCTTACCTCTGGTACGTAACCTATGATAGAATACATATTGCTCTCCAGAACGGGTATCCATTTCTTTTTAGGAGAGTATGTTTTAGGCTCATTTATAATGTTTTGGTAATGTGTTATTACAACATTGCTAATATATTGCTCTTCGAATGTCACTTATCTCAGTAATGTTATATGTTTCATAGTATGGTGTTTAACGACTGTTATACAGTGTACATATATTTAATGCAAACTATTCTTCATATTTTTTCAGTTCTAACTTCTTATTTAATAATAAAACAACAGCAATATTCTCCTGTAAAATGTTTTGATATGCAATTTTCGTGTCCAGTATATGCCTTTTTTATATATATCTTATACATAACCACATTCATGTTATGTTTGTTGCGTAAATAATTATATGTTTGATAGACTATAAGCTGTAGTATTGTTAACGTCTAAATAATGACGTTATATATTCTGTAATTATATAAGCATGATAAGTAACGAGATATTTTTTTGGTAAAATACGAGTACCATGCGTCGAAGTACCTATGTCTATAAGCGCATACGTGCTGATACGGATTCCAGAAAGGGCCATCGCAAACTCGACCTATTCAGTAGGGAGAGATCGCGAGTATAAGAGGACAATCTCGTATTTTCGGGTCAATATCGAATTCTCACCTTTAAAAATACTGAAACAAAACGCGAGGTTTATGCGATATGTATTCACGATTTCGTGCTATCTTCGTAAATTTTTAATTTGAAGCTAAAAAATAAAAGGCGAGGTCGCGAGGATGCCAGATTTGGAGAATAATCTACCTTTCTCGCTGTATTATTTTGACTAACATGCACAGGACCATCTGTCACAAGGTTCAAACTATATCCCGGTACCCGGCAAACCTGGTATTTCCCGGTATCCTCCGGTACAATACCTGGCACCTGTAATAATAATTAACTGAACCTGTGAGAATATAAAAAGATGCAAGATTATCCAACATTGATAAACTATAAACCGATAAACAATATCATACTAACGTGTTTGTTTCTACAATTATTATTCTGATATAATCAATACGTTGAGTACAGACGTCATAAACCGAAAATATTTAAATTAATATTAAATTAAATATTTTCAGTTCGTTAATATGGCGCGAGATTATCCCGATGTTTAGAACCTGAAAACATCAAAATGGCGGGTTTGTGAGACTTTGTAGTGAGGATGTTCATGTCCCGCCCACCATGTATTTTATTCTTTACTTATAACTTTGTTTTGGGATCGGGCGAAACAAATACTGTAACAATTCCAGTTCGTTAACATCTAAAAGCATTTGTTTTGTGTCACATATATGTGTTTGTATTCATAGCTGATTAAATTTGTTTCGTAATAGCTGTATTTGTGTTTCAGTCAGTTATGTCAGATTCTTTTAAAAAGGTGCAGCTTTTACATTAATTAATTGCACGGATAAATATTATTGTTTAGTGACAGACAATTAGAGGTTGATCTGCAGAAATAAGTAGAGAGAAAACATTAATTAAGTTGAACATATTATTAAACTCTTATTAAATCTTACAGACAATCGTTGTCACTCAAGTCCGTGTATGAATAGCGGTGACTGTTTCATTTCTCCTCATGAACCGTATTATAGCTGCAGCTGTCACGGTGGACACACAGGAGATAGATGTCAAAGTAAGTATTCAGTATTAAAACAGAATAATTGGGCCTTGAATATGCTTTAGTAAATGGACTGGAGGCGATCTGGAAGAATGTTGGGTGTCAATCCAAATACGAATAAAACCACCATACTGTGTTTTAGTTACATATGTGAATTGCATAGCACCAGACTAGTGCCCATGAAACGTCCGATGTATAAGTGTTGGTTATGAAACAACAACATATATGTCGTGTCAAACTTGTCGAACATCTATTTCACACACCGTACAACACGTATCTTTGATGACAGAGGGATAACTTGATATCCGACCCGATAAAAACGACAGACATCAATATTGGTTAGATATTTGTTTCAAGTATTTTTAAAAACAGAAAAGAAATAAAATATCTGCAAGGTTTACATCTGTATGGATGTTTAGACATTCTACAGTGATTATCCCGACCAGTTCCGTCGAATAATAAGGCAGATATTCGAACTTAAACATCAAAGTTTTACGAAAATTACACAAAATGTATGCATTCGATGCTATTACAATTGAAAAACATTTAATTCAGTCATTGTAGCACTATTTTGTGAAATTGCAATCGATGAGCGACATTTAAGTACAATTTGGAGTGTGCAATTGCTATGTTGGAGAAGTTATCCGCTTCGAAAGGGGTCGTGGTACGAGAAAACATGATGCCTTAGTAAACAGAGCAGATTTTACTAAGTGATCATGGATGACAAGCAACGAAATTGCATGTTGCCCAAGTTGATTGTATTTATTCTTTGAAAAAAATAGCTATATCTTCCATTTTTATCGAATTTGAAGCATATTTTGTTAATAAAATGAACTGTGTATGACTCGAGAAGATCAAACAGCAAAACAGCACGCGTGGAATAATGTTAATGTATGATGGTACTGCGTAATAAGCCAATGTGTCTCATACGTGACGTAGGGTCAACTAAGTTGTTTGTGAAAAGGCTCTAGGCTCGTTCTGTATAGTTTCAACTCGATGTCAATGGAGAGTGAACCTAGAATATTCTTTTTGTTTTGGTCTTTTGGCGACGAACGAATTTTACACGTGTTTGTGCGCCTTAAAACTCTAGTTCATTACCGCTGCGGGTTCGAATCCCCCTGGGAGCTCGACTTGTAAATGAGGAACTGGCGATTCTTACAGATGGTGGAAGGTATACAGTACTGGTTCTATCCGGGAAAAGTGGGTGGTCTGCCTTTACCACAAAATATCGACCGTCATAATTATATAACCTTGCATGTGTTGAAAATGACGTAAAACACCATACATACATACAAACAAACAAAACAAGTCAATTATGTCTTACAGTTAACAAAAATGTGCAGCATTAATTATAGCAAAGTCATCGAGTATGGAATTAATTTCAATGCCTCAAATGTATGCTATTAACGTTATGTAGTCCTTACAACTGTTATCTCTGCTATTATTCCCATAAAAAGTATGGGGTAGCGAGCTGTCCGTCGTCGTTCGCCTAGCCCTTCCAGTTTTCATTTGATCTTTAACAAACTTACACAGCAGTTATATACTGCAGATGAGCTGCGGCGGTAGCGTGGTACACTGGTACTAATCGCCTCTCGATCCAGAGGTCCATTCCCCTTTGTTGTTCAGATTCTTTTGATCGTTTCAAAACAATTTGGTCATGAGAATAATTCGTTAACGATTGTTAGCAGAGCTTATGGGATAGCGAGTTGTTCGTCGTCCGTCGTCGTCGTCCATGGTCGTTAAATTTTGCCTCGTCAACACGACAGGGCCTTCATTTTTCATCCGATATTTACCAAACTTGAATAGACTGTTGGTAACAATGATAGCTCGGTAAAATTCTCATAGTTGTCACAGCCCATGGAAGTCAAGAGTGAGATGGGGTCCAAGGTTCGATTGTCCTTTTGGTAAGGGTACAGTGGGGTGAAGCCAACTGAAGACCGAAACGGTCTGTGGCTTAATTTCATGAATTTTAGCTTAGAGATATATTCTCAATACAGTTTATATGATCATGTATAATCCTTTCGTCAAAATCTTTGTTTGGGACATAATTAAAAAAGCCCTGTTTCCCTTCCCCCATCACCCACCTCCTCCAACTCCAACCCCAGCCAGGGAAGACGTCCAAGTTTTAAATAATAAATCATTTGACATGCTGTGTATCTTTTTCATAGACGACTATTATACCAACTACTGTTCAAAATTATGGGAAAATGACACTGTAATTAAATTATTAGTGTATATGATGCCCATTCTCCCAGACCCCACCGATGACGTAGGAGTAAACACATGTATACAGTGTAATTCCATCATCATAATGTTTCATTTGGGACATAATTACAAAAAAATATATAACCCCGCCCCACCCACCCGCAGACATCCGAATTCGAATTAATAAAATCGTTTGATATGTTGTTTATCTTTCAGAGACGAGTGCATACATCAAGTTATGTACACAGATATTGAACATTGACAGTGTAATTGAATGTTTAGTGTATATGATATTTTGTGGTGAAGGTAGACAACCCACTTTTCCTGGGTAGAATCACCATCCGTAAGAATCGACACTTTCTCACTTACAAGTCGAGCTGCCAGTGAGATTCAAACCCGCAGCGGTGGGAGGCGAAGGCTTACAACGCAACGTCGTTAACCATTCGGCCACGGAGACGCTGTCATATATTTTATACCAAAATCGATAAAAAATAGTATAGTTTAACTAGGATTTCAGTATCGATTACGTATATCGTGTGACTTAAATGAATTTAATTCTACCCACGTGTTTTAACCGTCATATATAACCTTACAGGTGTTGGAAATGACGTAAAATACCATACAAACCATATAAAGTATACTAACTTCTGTTATATAACTAACAGACAAAAAAAAATAGAATGCGTGAGAACGTAAAATGTATGCGTGTGTGTGATTTGGCACAAAAATGAGTGTGCCTCACACCCTTGGATCACTCTCCATTCATATCGAGTTAAAATATACAGAATGAGCATAGAGCCTAGAGCCTTTTCACAAATCACTTAGTTGCCCCTACAACACGTATGAGACACAGTGGCTTATACCATCATACATTAACATGGTTCATAAAATATGCTTCAATTTCGATACAGATGGAAGATATAGCTATTTTGCAAAGAATAAACACGCAGTTTCTTTGCTCTGTCATCCGTAATTTCTTAGTACCCTTAGTATCCCTTATTTGTAAATATGTTTGTCTTTATATATTTACATTAATTTTTAATTACTACTTCATTTCTTTATCTTTCATCAGTTTTTGCGCACAATATGACCTATTTATGTGTCGACGTACCGTAAAACACCATGGCATTCATTCATTCACTCTAAGTCAAATATGCTCTGTTTATAAAAGCATAATGTTTTCTCGGACCACGGCCCCTTTCGAAGCGGATAACTTCTCCAAATGAGTACTTACACAGTCCAAATTTTACCAAAGTGTCGCACAACGATCGCCATTTCACAAAACAGCGTAATAATGCCTGAATTAAATGTTGTTTAAGTGTAATAGCATCGCATGCAAACATTCTGCGTAATTTTCGTAAAACTTCGAAGTTTAAGTTCGAATATCTTATTGGTCGACGGAATTGTTCGGGGTAATCACTGTAGAATATCTTAAAATGTATACACATGAACACCTTTTACATTTTTATATAATTTCTGTTTTTGAAAAATACTTTAAAGAAATGTCTAACCAGTATTGCTGTCTGCCGTTTTTTATCGGCTCGGATGTCAAGTTATCCCTCTGTTATCAAAGATACGGGTTGTTAGCTGCGTTTCATATTCAGTTGTGTGTACACATGTGCACACGTGGAAACGTACGCATGTGAATCCGCCTTAACATTAAACATAATTTGTAACTCGTTATATGTATGTGAGTATCTGTGTGTGTATGTGTGTGTGTGGATATGTGTGTGGGGGTATATGTGTGTGTAGGTATGTAAGTGAATATGTATATACATTTATTTATACGGTTATATATATGCGTGGATATGGAAGTGTGTGTGTATATGTGTGGGGGTATGTGTGTTGGTATATTAGTGTTGGTATATTAGTGTGGGTATGTCTGTGGGGGTATATATGTGTGGGTATATATGTGTGGGTATGTGTATGAATTTGAGTGTTTCTGTTTGTGTATATGTGTTTGGGCTGATGTATGGGTATGTATAAGGTTATGTGTGTATGGGTATGTATGTGGGTATGTGTGTGAGTGTATGGGTGTGACGATATTTGTGTGGGGTATGTGTGTGAATATATGGGGGTATATGTGTGGTTAAATGTGTGGGTATATGTGTGTGGATATGTGTGTGGCGATGTGTGTTTGTGTATAAGTGTTTGGGTATATATGTGTGGGTATGTCTGTGAGGTATATGTGTTTGGGTGTGTGTGTAGGGGTATATGTGTGTCGGGCTAAGTCTGTATATTTATACGTATATAGTTATATATGTGTGTGAGTATGCAAGTATGTGTGTATGTGAATGTGTGTGTACATTTATATGTGTTTGTGAGTATAAATGTCTGGTTATATGTGTGAGGGGTATTTGTGGGGGTATGTGTATTTGTGTGGGTATATGCCTGTGGGTATATGTGTGGGTCGTGCGTCATGCTTTATGCGTCGTAGACTGGATGTCTGTCATGTCAGGTTTATCAAATATATATTTAATATGAAATGGACCTTTCGGTGTGCATTCATATTATATTGAAAACGCACCAGCAGATTATATACGTGTTAAATTGTATTGCTTAAATAATTTATAATAATAATTTTGTATTTTGAAATCGAAGCATATTTAATTAACAACTGAAAACACTGATTTTCTCAAATTTTCTAAACACGGTGCATAATGTTCAATTTAAGTCTGTAGAAGTTACAGGCGACGTTTTCTTGCTGGAATAATGTGACGTCTGGGTGATTTCCTATGCACGGTAAAACGGTAAAACGGTTGGACATACCTAATACTGACTGAGATGTGTGACTTCGTTTTCTACACGTGTACCTTGAACTGAACACTATACACCGTGTTTAGGAATTTTGAGACAATCAGTGTTTGCAATTGTTAATTATTGTTCCTTAATTTCAAAACATGCACTTAATATAATGAACTACTTTGGCAATACAATGTAATACCCATATAATCTGCTGGTGCGTTTCCATTGACCGTCGATATAGTAAAATTAGCAGTTTTACATTACCGTCTAAGTGCTATTAATGTTCGCTCGTGCTTCCCACAATAACTGCACATTAACTTTACTTTGTGAACTGCATGCTCTTATAAGTAACAAGGACACCAGTAATTATAGTTGTAATAATCCAGTTTTTATTTCAGATGAATTATTTCTATAATTACATGTATTTGCAGTTGATCCGTGTGCACAACAACCTTGTCAGCATGGAGGAACTTGTACCGGACACAACAGTAGTCCATCGCACTATACCTGTAAATGTCAACACGGCTACACCGGCCACGACTGTGGAAGTAGTAAGTCATATTTTACCATTCAACCTGTCGACTGAAGAATCTTAGAAACATGTAGGCTAGAGAATATAACGTTGAACCTAAACAAATTGCAACATAAATGGTTTATTCCTAAGTATTTCAAGAATATTGAGACTCCTGTTATATGTTACAATTATAAGAAATCGACTCAAAATCTCGTTTTCAATTATAATAGGATATTAAATAAATAGTAACTCTTGTTCAAATTTTCGAACACTTGTTCTTTTTCAAGAAAAAGCACAGAAATACAACTTTTAAGTAAAATCCATCTTGTTGTTTAAATGGCTGACGTTATGATAAAAAATATACCATAACGACGTCACGTCATTTCCTGT
Organism: Cyrtodaria siliqua; assembly: GCA_037043455.1. Lineage (NCBI taxonomy): Eukaryota > Metazoa > Mollusca > Bivalvia > Adapedonta > Hiatellidae > Cyrtodaria > Cyrtodaria siliqua. The sequence goes on along the minus strand of JAWPHD010022469.1, from coordinate 1,022 downwards.
ATGACTTTAGGGGGCACTCCTCAGTTTCGCACGAATGTCCATGGATGGTATTTATAATAATTATGAAGCACACGTTTGATGTTGTTTTCAGTTTTGAGTATTTCTAAGTTTATTTTGGTGTATTGGAATATGCATTCTTTGTTTTTTTTTGGAGGTTATCAATAGAAAAATGCTCAACTAGCAAAAACTACCAAAAAGTAGGTAAAATGGCTGATTTTGACTCAGCATTGAATAACTTTTTAAAACGCCGGAGAAGGTATGCAAAACTTAGCATTTCCTGATATGCAAGAGCATTATGAGTGCAGACATGACCCTGATATGCTTAGGAAAATTCTTTTTTTTTATTTATTGACATTTGAAATATTGCTAAAATAGCTTTTTTAGCATGTTTTGAGGGGTGGAGTAGTCTTAAAGAAATGGGACTAAAGTTGTACAGAAAATGCTTTTTGATACTTTTATTTGGTATGGAAACATGGGTAATTTTATTGTCTTCTAAGAAATGTATGACACAATAATGATGTGATTTATTTTTGCTCAAAAATTCAGGCTAAGGGCTTGTCATGGGTTTGATTATTGAGAACTGTACATTAAACTGTGGAGTGCCCCCTTAGGCAAATGACGTGTCGTCGTTTCCCTAACAGTCCTTCTACTTCAGCACATACCGATTTCATGAACACTATACACTTAATATTCATAGAAGTAATGAATTCAATTTAAAATTGTCTCTCGGTATAATTTAAAGAGTACTCTATAAATCCATTTCATAAATAGTTATATAAAATTAAATTGTGTTTTTCACTAATTCCTGTCAGTTAATAGTTTATCTTGATGTTGCAGCCTCTGGGGAATTTTGTGTCTAGTTTTTTTATCCATATATCTTCTATGATGTGTCTATATATTCGACCTTCACTGAAAACGTGCTGTTATACCGTTACTCCCACGTCTATGTCTTTATGACCCTGAAAATGTTTCATTATGAGTTTTTCGGTCTGATGGCGTACATCTGTAAGGTGTTCTTCTAT
>JAWPHD010022468.1:0-24980 GCA_037043455.1 Cyrtodaria siliqua | reverse complement strand
TGCACCGTTAACGGTCAAACACATATTGTTGGAATGTGTAGACTTTGATCCTATGCGTCAAAGGTACTACAATGTTAATACTATGAACGAGTTATTTAATACTATAGATTTTAGTCTAGTTTTAGATTTCCTTAAGGAAGTCAGACTATATAAATCATTATAATATGTTCTTATATATAATTACTTTTTTATATACCCGTTTTCGGGCATTTGTTGATTTACATATATACTTTGTATTACTACCATATCATCCCTTATATTTGAATATTTTTATCTTTAAATGTTCGCATTAATTTTTAAATAATCCTTCATTTCATCATCATTCAATCAGTTTTTGCGCACAATATGACCTATTTATGTGTCGACGTGCCGTAAAACACCATTCATTCATTCATTCATTCTACTCAATATGTTTTGCAAACCAGTCTAATCCACTTTAACCAGACATGCTACACTTCCCTTAATTCAGTGCAATATGTTTTGCAAACCAGTCTAATTCACTTTAACCAGACATGCTACACTTCCCTTATTCAACCAAATATATTTTGCAAACCAGTCTCATCCACTTCAACCAGACATGCTACACAACCCTTATTCAACCCAATATGTATTGCAAACCAGTCTCATCCACTTCAACCAGTCATGCTGCACTTCCGTTATACTTGACAACCAGTAATTCACAATACCCATGTTTGTAGCATGGTTGGTGACATTTCCTTCATCAAAGCATTAAATTGTTTAATTTAGGGTAACTCAAGGGGCATGCTATACCATGCTACAACTACCAGATAGAAGAAGTTAGAGTATGGAGGACATCTCAGGCCACTCTGAAATCACAGGGTTACTAAGTACACTATGCTACAAAAAAGATAAGAGTCTGTCTCAGCTTGTTGTTTATTTACGTTTAAATAAACCAACTCGCTGAGACAAGACTATCTATTACTTATGACACAATCTAATTAATGTGATATCCCCTTCAACCAGACATGCTTCAACCTAGTATGTATTGCAAACCAGTATAATCTACTTCAACCAGACATGCTTCAACCTAATATGTATTGCAAACCAGTATAATCCACTTCAACCAGACATGCTTCAACCTAGTATGAATTGCAAACCAGTATAATCCACTTCAACCAGACATGCTACAACCTAGTATGAATTGCAAACCAGTATAATCCACTTCAACCAGACATGCTTCAACCTAGTATGTAATTGCAAACCAGTCTAATCCACTTCAACCAGACATGCCTCACCCCAGTATGTAATTGCAAACCACTACTTCAACCAGACATGATGATACAATTTCCTTATACTTGAAAACCAGTCTTATACACCAGTCACACACTGCCAACCACTTAGATTCAATACAGCTTATGATACACAATACAATTCATAATATCAGAAAGGTATCTAGCAAATCACTTCAAAGGTAAAAGAAATCCACTATTTCCACACAATCTCATCACTGTGCTGACTAGACCAGTTTTGTGCATAGTGCTCCAGCCTTAGATCAATACATGTTTGTTCTAGAATGTTCTTCCACAACCACTGCATTTGTAGCAAATATTAAAGGTAGAGAGTACTGCAAAATTATCAACTTCATGGAGAAATTTTAATTTTTCATGGTGAATTATTTTCAATTCAATCAACATTAGTTCCAATAAAGAACAGAAGAAATGAAGCATTTTCACAAATGCAACATGATCGACTCGAGCTACAATAGACAGGCCTTACAGTATAATTTCTAGTTATATATATAAATAGAATTACTAACAACTGCCAAATTTCAAGAAAATAATGCAACTCTTTTTAAGTGAGGTGATTCAATAGGCCAAACAAAACAAGAGGTCAATGACCTTGAAGCTCTACTGATAGATTTTGATAGCTAGATCAGCATTCCTGTGAAGTTTCATAAAAATCTGTCAAGTTGTTTCAGAGGAGTAGTCGCTACAAGGTGAAGTTTTTACTATATAACTCTAGGTAAACAAAGATGGCCACTGGCAGCCATGTTTATGACTGCCAGCGGCCATCTTTGTTTACATAGAGTTATATAGGAAAAACTTGTGGCGACTACTCCTCTGAAACTACTTTATGGAATTTCATGAAACTTGACAGGAATGTTGCTCTTGATGTCTAGCTGATCATACGGGTCGGTAGAAAATTCAAGGATCAACATCTTGTCATGCTGATCATTTCAGAAAAAGTCCCATATCAATATCACTTACAGTTTTCAAGAAGTAGTCGCTACAAACTTTTTTTTAAAAATCTGTTTTGAGCCATGGCGGCCATCTTGAATTTCGACCAACCTAAAAATCTGGGATCATATAGACATCAAGAGCAACATTCCTGTGAAGTTTCATAAAAATTTATCAAGTAGTTTCAGAGGAGTAGTTGCTACAAGTTTTTACTATATAATCTATGTAAACAAAGGCGGCCATGTTTAAAGTCGCATCGAAATAAATTTCGACAAGGATCAACATTATGTCATGCTGATCATTTTAGAAAACGTCCCATATCAATATCACTTACAGTTTTCAAGAAGTAGTCGCTACAAATTTATTTATTTTAAATCTATTTTTAGCCGTGTTGGCCATCTTGAATTTTCGGCCAGCCTGGATCACCTAGACATCAAGAGCAACATTCCTGTTTCATGAAAATCCGTCAAGTAGTTTCAGAGGAATAGTCGCTACAAGTTTTTACTATATAACTCTATGTAAACAAAAATGGCCACTGGCAGCCATGTTTAACGTCGAATCAAAATAATGTTCGATTAGGATCAACATCATGTCATGCTGATCATATTTCTTCCTTTGCAGTTTGCATACAGTTCTCATACATCCATGCAACTTTGTAAGCAGTTCCTAAGCAGCATGACCATAAACGAAAAATTAATTATTTATCTATTGACACCAATGTGATTCTGACACAGACACTGTCTTCCTTTTAGGCTTTTTTTTCAATTTTTGGAGGGAAAATGGCTCATACAAAAGACAGCAGTGCTTGAATATTTAATGATTAAAAAGTAAGTGTTTTTGCAATTATACTGCATGAAAACATCTTATGCCTTTAATACTAGTCTTGCGTTTGGACGAGGACATTTCTATACGTAGTCAGTAGAAAGAACTTGCAAAGAAATCTGTATTGTCACCTGTTTTTCGCGAAACCTATGCAATATATGAAAAGGTATCAAACAGTAAATGTAAGTTAATTGTATGAAACTAGTACTGACATGTAGCTGATATTTTGTTTATTATTATCTGGCAGTTGCATGTATCAGCTACTTTCAATAATTTATAGTTATAGATATATAGAGATAAATCATTATATAAAATATGTTTCTGCGAGAATTGCTTTATAGTTGAATAACAAGTAAGTGTTTTTTGAATATTCTGAAGAATTATTATTTGACATGCGTAAAAACATGTACATGCAGTTCTCATGTATTTTTATTATTATGCTGTCTCGAAACTTGTATTAATTATTATTAATTATTATGCTGTCTCGAAACTTGTATTAATTATTATGCTGACTCGAAACTTGTATTAAATATTATGCTGTCTCGAAACTTGTATTAATTATTATGCTGACTCGAAACTTGTATTAATTATTATGCTGACTCGAAACTTGTATTAATTATTATGCTGTCTCGAAACTTGTATTAATTATTATGCTGTCTCAAAACTTGTATTAATTATTATTAATTATTATGCTGTCTCGAAACTGTATTAATTATTATTAATTATTATGCTGTCTCGAAACTTGTATTAATTATTATGCTGACTCGAAACTTGTATTAAATATTATGCTGTCTCGAAACTTGTATTAATTATTATGCTGACTCGAAACTTGTATTAATTATTATGCTGTCTCGAAACTTGTATTAATTATTATTAATTATTATGCTGTCTCGAAACTTGTATTAATTATTATGCTGACTCGAAACTTGTATTAAATATTATGCTGTCTCGAAACTTGTATTAATTACTATGCTGACTCGAAACTTGTATTAATTATTATGCTGTCTCGAAACTTGTATTAATTATTATCAGGGCTCTGGAAATATTTTGAAAATCCACTTGCCCAGGGCAAGTGGATTTTCAGAATCCACTTGCCCTGTTCAAAATCCACTTGCCCTGTCCAAAATGTCACTTGCCCCAAATTCAAAAGTCACTTGTCCCAAAATCAAGCCTTTGTCAACGTACCAAACTTTTCTAGACGCTGCGCGCTACCGACGTATCCATGGTGGGTAGTAGATTACGTTTAGGGCTGGATTTCACTGGAGAATCACGAGAAATAGATCCATTTTCAGATTGGCTGGGTGAACACAAATCAACACCATCACTACTATCCTTAAATCCAAGTTCACTGTCAGACTGACCACCAGAATCACACAAATCAACATTTCTAAGATCACCAGGTGTATTTTCCTCAGTAATTTTAGACACATGTTTAGGTTTTGTCCTTACAAGGAACGTTATAGAGACATGGTTAATTTGTAACTTTTTTTGTAAGATTGTTGAAATAATGAAGGATCTTTTATTAAATACTGCATCATGTAATTACCCACAGGAATCGGACATATTGTAAATGCATGTAATAAACCACATTGACTATCCACTACTTGTATATTAAAATATATTTTTATATACATGCGGGGACCTACATATGGGGATACTGTACTATGTTTACAATACGTCCGATTCCTATGAATTACCATATAAACTCATGAATATCAAAAGAAACAATGACCCCTTTCACACATTTCCAAACCGCCTTTGATTACATCATCAATTTTACATCAACATTCGTGAATGCGTTTTAAAAGTTTCCCTTTATAGTAACTGCAAACAAAACATCTGCCTACTCAGCTTTAATCGCCAACGCCAGGCCACAAATAAAGTGATAATCGTGTTACCAAATGTGCCAAACAAAATACAAACTCGCAAACAAAGTTTGTTTAATAATATGTGTCAAAATAACTTCAATAAAGCAACCCGCTGCATTCACATACCTTCCTTAATTAGTGCCAGTAATTAATTTCTACGTTATTTGTGTATAGTACAGTACTTGCCGTAATCGTTTATAAATTGCTGTTTGTTTACAATTTTCCAATGACCCGCGTTTCACCTTTTACACAGCTATAAGTACTTGGCGGACTGATCAGTGTGTATTCATTACCTTTTCCGATAACATTCAGCGTCAATACACACTATGCGTTGCATAAAATCTTGGTGCGGTTATACTCTTCAAACATAATTCGAAAGTTCGGCTAAACATATAATTTATGTTGCGCGTAAAATAATGCATAACAGAAGTCTACAAACTTTACAATGGTTACGTTTTATCGATTATAATTGGATTAATTGGATTAATTTTTGGGATGGTCTTATCATGTTAGTAGAGGACACACTTTAGTATAAATAGGGAAATGAATATTATTAATGCTATCGGCGCATGGACATTTTTGATTGGCGATTTCTTAATTACCGCTCGCGGCGAAAGCGATGGGTTCGTAATCGGCACACTTTATGATAAGCCGAGTTTTCGTTTGATTTTTTGTCTAAAACGGAAACGTCCAGTCGGGCAAGTGTCGGACAACCAGATTTGCGAAGGACACCTGCCCGCACCCAAATTCCACTTGCCCGGGGCGTCGGGCAACCATATTTCCGGAGCCCTGATTATGCTGACTCGAAACTTGTATTAAATATTATGCTGTCTCGAAACTTGTATTAATTATTATGCTGTATCGAAACTTGTATTAATTATTATGCTGTATCGAAACTTGTATTACTTATTATGCTGTCTCGAAACTTGTATTAATTATTATGCTGTCTCGAAACTTGTATTAATTATTATGCTGACTCGAAACTTGTATTAATTATTATGCTGTCTCGAAACTTGTATTAATTATTATGCTGTCTCGAAACTTGTATTAATTATTATGCTGTCTCGAAACTGTATTAATTATTATGCTGACTCGAAACTTGTATTAATTATTATGCTGTCTCGAAACTTGTATTAATTATTATGCTGTCTCGAAACTGTATTAATTATTATTAATTATTATGCTGTCTCGAAACTTGTATTAATTATTATGCTGTCTCAAAACTTGTATTAATTATTATGCTGTCTCGAAACTTGTAATAATTATTATGCTGTCTCGAAACTTGTATTAATTATTATGCTGTCTCGAAACTTGTAATAATTATTATGCTGTCTCGAAACTTGTATTAATTATTATGCTGTCTCGAAACTTGTAATAATTATTATGCTGTCTCGAAACTTGTATTAATTATTATGCTGTCTCGAAACTGTATTAATTATTATGCTGTCTCGAAACTTGTAATAATTATTATGCTGTCTCGAAACTTGTATTAATTATTATGCTGTATCGAAACTTGTATTAATTATTATGCTCAGGGTTCCGGAAATACGGTTGCCCGACGCCCCGGGCAAGTGGATTTTGGGTGCGGGCAAGTGACCTTCGCAAATCTGGTTGCCCGACGGACATTTCCATTCCAGAACAAATCAAGTGACAAACTAGCCATATCAGAATTTCATTTTGATAACTGAATAAAACTTGCCGCTGTTTTTCGCCGCTAGCGATTGTTAATAAGATCAAACAACTTTCGGTACAAATCAACAATCTCGCCCCAGGCAGCTTAATTTGTGGCATTATTTCAATAAACAACCTAATTAACCCACACGCGCATTTCACACCGTTTGAAAACAACAATCCTGACACGACCGTCAGACGTGTGTCCATCGGCCAATAAAATCGCGGCAATTATGTCCGTGACCTTCCAACCATAAATTCAGAAATCTCCGAACGTCATTTGGACCTTCCACCAATCAAATCAGAAAACTCTTTCTTAACTTGCAAATTTAATGTGTCAAAATAATGATTGACAGACCGGTCACCCACGTGACGTTATGTTTTTGTTTAGATAATTTTGCCGAAGATTTTTTCGTAACGAAAATACATTTCTTTTACTCGAAGCACTCGTTTACCAATGCTCTTTTATGAGGTATTTGGTGTATTTCATTGATATAATCTGTAATTCAACGTATATGGAAGTGCATACTACACAAATAAGTTGCATAACGTAGCGATATGCGCATGTCATGGGTTTTCGCGATTTCAAAACCAATCACGGATCTTTTTCTCAAGTTCTGAACTTTCGCTTTTGATAAATAAGGTTACTGCTACTACTTCTTAAACAATTCCTAGGGAACCCCTAGTCATGCCTCTTGCTTTCATATAATGTGAATATTTTTAATAACGTTTTTGTGACATTAAAAGTTCCATACACCAGCTACCAAGCATTTTTTTTGGATAGTCATCAAAAATGATGGGGTTGTGCGTGTGGTGATTGGTGGGGTTGGAAGGCGTAATAAAATGAGGTTGTATACTGTCTCATCATTTTATAATTTAAGTAACACAAAGATGTAATAGACACAAAAGAAGAAAATGAAACCATTTGATTTTTTTATATGAATAAATACAATTTATTAACTAATTCATAAAATACATTCTCCCTTCCTTTTCTAACTAAGTATAATGGTCCAAATTATGCGGCGGTCCGTCCCGTTTAACACGAATAATGGTCAGTGCCAATTTTTGGGGAAATTAAGTGTTCTTAAATGTGGGGCAAGTGACATTATGGGCAGGGCAAGTGACATTATGGGCAGGGCAAGTGACTTTTGAAAATCCACTTGCCCTGGGCAAGTGGATTTTCAAAATATTTCCAGAACCCTGATGCTGACTCGAAACTCGTATTAATTATTATGCTGTCTCGAAACTTGTATTAATTATTATGCTGTCTCGAAGCAACATAGAAATATGTAATTTTTTTTAAATAATAACAGTTTCAAGGGGGGGGGGGGGGCAACATATATGTGTAAGAATTGATTAAAACAACAAAAATGTAAAAAAATAAAATCCAGTGGGAGTGGGGGGTGGGTTGGGGGGTGGTGGGGGGGGTGGGTGGGGGTGGAGCAGCGGTGAGAGGCGGGAGTGGGTTGAGAATGGTCTAAAACAACAAAGAAATATGTATAAAAAATATATATATAGATTTTCAAGTGGGGTGGTGGGGTGGGGAGCGGCGGTGAAAGGTGGGAGTGGGTTGCGGGCGTGGAGGGGGCAACATAAATTATATGTGTAAGAATTGACTAAAACAACAAAGAAATACGTAAAATTAAATAAAAAAAAGTTTCAAGTGTGTGTGTGTGTGTGTGTGTGTTGGGGGGGGGGGGGGGGGGGGGGGGGGGGGGGGGGGGGGGGGGGAGAGGCAGGGGGTTACGGGGGAGGGGGCGGGGAGGGGCAAGGGGCAAGATATATGTGTAAGTATTGACAAAAAGCAACACAGAAATATGTAAAAAAAAAAAAAAGTTTCAAGCGGGGGGATGGGGGGGGGGGGGGGGGGGGGGTGTGGGGGGGGGGGGGTGGGGGGGGGGGGAGGGGGGCAACATATATGTGTAAGAATTGACTAAAACAACAAAGAAATATGTAAAAAAAAAAAAAGTTACAACAGGTTGGGTGTGTGTGTGTGGGGTTGAGAGGCAGGGGCGGGGAGGGGGCAACATATATGTGTAAGAACATGGCTAAAAGTTAGGAATCCAAATAATCCTGAAAAATAAGCTGGGGGCTGCAAGGCCCCCGGTCAGGTCCAGGTCCCCGGAAGCACTTGGGAAAGAGCAATTTTGATGGTTAAGGAATGCCTTTTCCAGGCTTCAAATTTGAATAATGGTGTGTATAAAAACTGGATCCATAATTAAGAAGTTTATCACAACATTCACAGAATGCTTTCCCCGCCATGTCGGGTTTTCTCAGCCACAAACTCCATTTATCGCCATCTGAATCCACTTCCGTAAGCCATTTCCAATTCCATTTGTTTTTCTCTCCACGCTCCAATACCTTTGTGTCATAGCCCGCGGGTAGAAACTTCATTTTCAATTAGATTTTCACAGTTTTCCGTCGATCTTTGATGATCAATACCCCTTTTGTTTGGCAGTTTGTTTGTAAATAAGACCGTAGACCGAGTGCATTGGCTAAATATACGCAATAAGCCAATCAAATTCGTCGTAGTAAAATAAGCGAAGAATTTCGCAGTTTTGATATTCCCGCGCATGCCGTATAAGGGCCTTTCCGTAAGAACGTAAAGACCCGACTAAATACGTGTATTTACGTCTATTTCCGTGATGTATGCGCAGAATGTCTTAAAATAGAACGGCCTAGATACCGACACTTCGTAACCCACTGTAAACTGCGACAAACACGATTATCGATTTTCTCGCATCTGTTGAACAGCTGTTAAACCCGTCTTTTAATCGAACGCATATCAATTGATACAATTAGACACACATGTTTGTGATAAGCATTCTTAATAAAAGAAAACACCGACACTTAGTTGTGATGTACTACCCAAGAAACAACTATAAGCCTAATGCATAAAGTTTGTGAGAAAGTGACCTTAACGCAAATGTTGAAGGTAAAAATGATTAAGTTATCTGCCCTTTGTTTGGAGGGTCAAGGTCACATCCACATCCACATTTGCTTTGTCACGTTGCGATGTACCACCCAAGATACAACTATAAGCAAAGTTTGAAAGGTCTTAGTGCATACAGTTTGTGAAAAAGTGACCTAAACGCCAAAGTTCAAGGTAAAAATTATAAGGTTATCTGCCCTTGCTTGGAGGATCAAGGTCACATCCACATTTGCTTTGTCACGTTGCGATGTATCACCCAAGATACAACTATAAACAAAGTTTGAAAAGTGTAGTGCATACAGCTTGTGAGAAAGTGACCTAAACGCAAATGTTGAAGGTACAAATTATTAAGTTATCTGCCCCTTGCTTGGAGGGTCAAGGTCACATCCACATTTGCTTTGTCACGTTGCAATTTACCACTCAAGATACAACTATAAGCAGAGTTTGAAAGATCTAATGCATAAAGTTTGTGAGAAAGTGACCTAAATGCAAATGTTGAAGAAAAATTATTAAGTTACCTGCCCTTTGCTTGGAGGGTCGACACATCCACATAATTTTGCTTTGTCACGTTGCAATGTACCTCTCAAGATACAACTATAAGCAAAGTTTGGAAGGTCTTGTGCATACAGTTTGTGAAAAAGCGACCTGAACGCATAAGCTGAACGTAAACATTAATAAGTTATCTGCCCTTTGCTTGGAGGGTCAAGGCCACTTCCACATTTGCTTTGTCACATTGCGATGTACCATCCAAGATACAACTATAAGCAGTTTGAAAGGTCTAGTGCATACAGTTTGTGAGAAAATTGACCTAAATGCAAAAGTTGAACCTTGAAATTATTAAGTTATCTGCCCTTTGTTTGGAGGGTCAAGGACACTTCCACATTTCCTTTGTCATGTTGCCATGTACCACCCAAGATACAACTATAAGATAAGTTTTAAAGGTCTTAGTGCATACAGTTTGTGAAAAAGTGACAAACGCAAAAGTTGAACCTAAAAATTAGTAAGTTATCTGCCCTTTGCTTGGAGGGTAAAGGTCACTTCCACATTTGCTTTGTCACGTTGTGATGTACCACCCATGATACAACTATAAGCAAAGTTTGAAAGGTCTAGTGCATACAGTTTGTGAGAAAATGACCTAAATGCAAAACTTGAATGTTGACGTTGCCGCCGCCGGAAAAGCAATACCTATGTCTCTTTTTTTCTTCGAAAAGGCTAGACAAAAATAAATTTGTATACTGTCACACTCATCATTTAAGTAAACAAACAAAGAAGAAAACGGAAGAAACAATTAATACAATAATATACATTCTTCCTTCCTTTTCCAATTAATTATAATGGTCCAAGTTATGTGGCAGTCACGTATCACAAATAGTCGTAAAATGCCAATTTTTATGGCAAGTGTTCGTAAATGTGGGACAAGTGACATTATGGACAGGGCAAGTGACTTGAAAATCTGGGGAAGTGGATTTTCAAAATATTTCCAGAACCCTGGAAGCCCTGCTGGCTTCTTGACATTTCAGTGTTAAAACCTAATGTTTCTTCAACATTATGACATAATTCTACATGTAACCATCAACCTAAACTGTTTTAAACTTAAAAAATGCAGCATGTTTTGTTCTTTAGTTTTGTTTCGTTTAATCAAATACATGTAGGTAAGTTTAATAAAATGAAACAATTTTCCATCATTATTCAAATTTCAATACCAAAAAGTGTTGGCTCCTTTAAAATTGGGAAAGGCCCCTTGATTATAAAAGTTGAGTGTTCTGTGGCCCCTTTGGTGAAAAAGTTACAGTGTTTTTTTTTTACTTTTGGGGGAAGGGGGTCGGGCCCTTTAGAGGGGGAAATTTTTTAGGTAAATTGGAAAAAGGGGGAATTTTGACAATGTTAAAATAAAGAAGAAAGATATGTATTAAGTCTTCAGTCTTTCAATTAATATTAAATTCACATCAAGAACATGTTTGATGGACATGTTATGGATGGTCAACTAAGAAACATTTAAAAGCAAAAAAAAAAATTGTGGGGATTTTTTTTCTCAAAAAAGGGGAAGGGAATGGGGCCGAATTAAAACACTGTTATCATCAAAGCCTTTTTTTAAAAAAATAATTAAAGATAGTTAAACTAGAAAATAGAGACATGGATGCCCCATTCTGCATTGCATTTTGGATACATGTATTTATTCCCAATCACCAAAAAATAGCATTTCCCCCAATTTTGAGTAAAAAAAATAAAAAAAAAAAAAAAATAATCCCAATTCCAGATTTTTCTTCCCAAAATTGTAAAATGTTTTAGAATAATCTTCTTAATAAAGTTTTTTACCAGGGTTTTCAACGTTTCTTCTGCTTTTCTGTGTAAATTGAACAAAATACAAAAACATTTTTTCCCCCCCAATTCTGAGGAAAATCGCGCGTTTTTTCCCAATTTTGAGAAAAATCACGTGTTTTTTCCCAATTTGACCGGTCACGGACCCATTCCCAAAATGGTGAAAAAAAAACGCTGGGTTCAACTAAAAGGGCAGTGACTGGTCAACCGGTCATGAGGTGTTATTAACCTACCAACTGATATGCAATATGATATGGTGACCCCAAGCTTCACACAACTGTTGGGATGGAGTGTGGGGGAGTTTGGGGTCACCAAATCAAATTGGTAGATTTCGTAGTACTTATTTATAGGTATGTAAAGTGATGTACCTTACAAAGCTAACAAATAAAACACTTTCTACCTTAATTGGTACATTCTGATATAAATGTCATCCTTTTATTCGGCTGCCACAGCGTCTCTGTAGCATGCAATATTTCCAAAAACTAAATAACGACCCAGTCAAATGGTAGACAAACAATTTATGCCAAATAAATAGTATCTTTTGAGTATTAAAATAGTCGGCTTTCAGTTTTAACCAACAAAGTTTATATAAGAATTTCGAAAACTTTTGTAGACCAGGTCACGAAAATTCCACTTTTCGCTCGCCATGACGAGTGCTCATTTATATAGGACAAGTAGAAATTCAGACAATTTGTTTAAGTTATCATTTTGACCATTCAAAAATTACATACATGTAGGACAAGTAACTCAGAAACAAATGTTCCTGCCCTGTAGAATAACATATACACACAGTACTATGTGCTGATGAGCTGGTACACAACAATTCTCTTAGATCAGGTAGTTGTTTGATATCATTACCTTGCACACAAAAAAACTCTCCACTACCTGCTGCCTCTCTTTTAATCTCAATGAAAAAAAATAATGTTGCAAAACTTGTTAAACATTTACATTAAAATACATACTGATTGATCTATCAAACAAACTGTCAAGGTACCATTGTAATAATTGTTAAGTACTAGTGTGTCATTTCATTGGCAAATCTTGAGATATTGCAGCAGTTGCTCATACAGTCATTCATACATCATGTTAAAAAACTTGTCATTTGCAAGGTCTTCCACAGAAATAATTCAAGGGATAGGGGAAATTAAATTTGAATATCATGGGGAGGGTGTGGGAGCGAGTTACCTTCCAGCTACTAATCTGTTTTGGGATCATGATTTGTTTAGATGCAAAGTATATAAATTTTAACAGTAAATGAAAAGATTTTATTTAGTATATCCTACAAGGAGCTATTGGTAGTTGCATGTTTACTGGTATTTTTAAGGCAGTGTTCATTCTGGAGGGCGACATCGGCGACAAAGGCGCTTTTTCCTCCGTGGCTTCGCTTTTTTTTAAGCCGACGGCGAAGTTTAAGTCGCCTTCATATTGACCACTTCACTTTTTTCCCACCCTCAAGCAAAGTGTAACCAGTCCTTTAATTGACCTGTTGTTTATGTCTCAGGACAGGCGGACATCTCTGGGAAGGAATTATGCTAATTGCTTTGATCGATCACAGCAGAAAGCCTGCGGGGAGCATACTTTCCTACAACTATGATATCCCCCAAGGCAATTTTCGCACCTCGCCATTTTTTGTTTACAAATTAGACTGTACAGGGAATACACACGCCTTATCCAATGAGATTGCGTATAGCTGAACAATTGACCAATCGTAGGTTCCGTTACAGTGAGACAGTTGTGTGTTAAAAACGTGATCGAAACGAAACAACAATCTGAAGTTAATTGACCTGAGGTGATTAAATGATACCACCGAATAATGATTAGCGTTGTGTTTTCTTAATTGTTTGATAAAACGGACCTTTTGGCATTCCAAACAAACAAATGCATGAAAAAGAGTTAAAAATAGATGATATTTCTACTGAATTTTCGGCAATATTTTACTTCCGGAAAAGTGCGGTGTCATAGTAGTTCGGATAGGTACATAAGTTCGGATGGAGGAAAAACATGTTTTTATTAAATATTGTTTTTAGCTAATTTAATACAAATTGGGAAACAAAGCACATACATTGGTCTTATAGGTCTTAATGAGGAATAAGCCTTTTAGGAAAAAGTTTGAGAATCATAATTACACCCTTCATAGAACTCCATACAAATTGATAGAAATATGAATAAATAAAGATACAAGCAATATATTATATTAATTCTTCTCTCAGTCCTTCCTTCTATAGTTACAGTATAATAAGTAAAGAGTGCCTGTGAGTCTGAATAAAATTAATAAACACATTTAATTTGAAACAGCTAGCATGCTCTTAAATAATCAAAAGTTATAACCAATAGGGTGTATACATGAATATCAGTTAATAATTAAAAATAACCGATTGCGCGCTTAATTTAAAAGATCGTGTCTCCCTCACTTCTCCTTATTTTTTGGTCACTTCTCTCTATTTTCTTTGGAGGGAGAAGTCACTTTTCCCCAAAAATCCAGGCCTAGATTGAACCCTGTAAGGACAGGGAGATCAAAGGAGATCAATTAAGAAGTAGGGGGAAATTAGATTGACGAATTAAAGGGTGTAGGTGGAATATGCTCTTAAATGCCGTATGTTTGGTCTAGTATTACAGTCACCATGAAAATACATATATTTAAAAACGAATTATAAATGAAAAAGACATTTAGATTTTTACAATACCTGAAGCAACTATTTCCTGCAAGAAAATGTTGGAGTGACTTACCCTTGTTCTCCTTTGCCTTTCGCGTGGACTGTTGCCTAGCAGGTAGAGACTCCTTCTCAATCTTTGCATCCTCCCCGGACGAATCGGCTCCTTTGAACGGCTCCTTCAGACCAAATGTTTTTGTTTTCTCCTTCGACCGTTTCTTAGATTTAGGAGACCTTTTAGTCCTTGATTTGTTTTTCGCATTCTCTTCCGCCTTTTTCACCTTTGTAAGGTTTATTTTCATAGTCAATCCACCTGATTTATTTGTACTGAATTTCACCTTATCATTATCACTCCCGAGAGACGAGATAGCGTTCTGAACAGCACTATTGTCGTTATCATCCTCATCATCTGAGAAAGTAATCACCGAATTCGGCAGCAGCTTAGACTGTTCCGACGACTTAGCGGTATTAACATGATTATCACTTATTTTAGTATCACTGCTGTCTTTTTGCACAGGTTTAGCACTTTCCGCGGGTGGGTCCACCCTCCGGGGCCGCCGCGGTTCGGGGATGTACTTTGGCAACTGAGGCTTGTTGTGAATAATGGCACTACTCATGCTCGACAAAGTCTCCGGTTTCTTTCCTTGTAAAAAGTTTAAGAAAGAATCCATGAACGAGGACCCTCCACCAGCATTTTTAACAACCGGTTTAGGATTAGCGGGCGGCGGTTGAGGTGGTGGCTGTTCTAACGGTTGTTTGTAATTGTTATTTGTATGCCTATTCATATTGGAGTCTGTTTTCTCAGTAAACGGCCTAGCCAAGTGAGACAAATCGTCGTCTTGATCGGCCTCGACCTTCACAGTGAGTGCAAAATAAGGCATCTTGTCAACACCCTCGCCATTGCCTTTAAACCTCTTATCAGGGGACGTATCCCGAGGGTAAGATGATTCATCCATTAAACTAGAAAATGCTGCTTCGTCTATCGTTGAAGGCTGACCTCCAACAGCTTGATTTGAACTTCCCATGTCCATATTTAGCACACTATTTGGACTCACAAACTGCCCTCCGTAAGGATTATTAACATAGACACCCTCCCCATACATGTCATTACGTCGCATATCCATTTCCAACTGACTCGTGAAGGACTCTTGCATTCCGTAGGCCGACATATCCGATCCGCTATACTCCATTAGATTCTGGTTCGAGAACACGGCTTCGCGACTCATTTCTAATGCATCTGAAACGGAATATGACATGCTCGACTGAGAGGTAGTTGTTGGTTGGGAGAAACCTACCATCATTTGGGACTGCTGGGGAGCTACACTTTGGTTAGGCTGAAGAATTAAATTAGGGGATGGTTCATTCCTTGAATAATTTGACTGGTTTTGACCTTTCCCGTAGGACTGATTCATTGGCGTGCTCATCAGCGGTGAACTGCCTTGCCCACTGTCAGTTAAATTTGCACTACTATAAGCCTGCTGCTGCTGGTTTCTACTGTTTTGCATAAATGCCTGCTGATTAGCTATAGTATACTCATTGCCATTGCCTCGTTGAGCCATGTCTGGTGAGTTTGTGAATGGTTGAGGGCTATACCCCTGTCCTATATTGTCAGTTTTCATCTCATTAACATTTAAAGTGTCTTTCTTTTTACGACTCCTACTCTTCTTGGGTTTGGTTGTGGAATCAGCGGGAGCCTGAACAGGGGGCGGGGCTTGCACAATATTTGAGCTCGCCATCGAGGCTTGTGGGCTCCCAATCTGCATCTGCGGGCTTCCACCCACGCTAATTGACGACTGCTGTGGGCTCTGCTTCATTTGCGGCATCTGACCGTTCTGTGCGTTGTACAGGTCCTGATTTGACAACTGCTTCTGTTTATGCTGCATCTTGTTCTGTCGGTCTGGAATCATGGGAGGTGGACGTTTTTGTATGGTTTGTGCATTACTGACGTCAAGTTTTCTTTGGGTTGAGCTTATGGATGCAAGGTCTTGCAGCGAGATGTACGACTCATTTTGCTGCGTGTGATGGTCTGGAGTTGCAGGACTGACGGCTTCGTAATTCATAGTGTCTGTGGTTGAGTATATTACCTCTTCGGACTTCGCTTGATATGGTTGACTATACGCAAACATATTTCCCTGACTGGATACCGGGGTTAATGACTGACTGCGATGATCATAGACAGACTGAACAGGAGGTGACTTAGTGCTTCTCGTAGGAAACATTTCGGAACCGGAGTAGGGATTACGCTGTACCGGATGTGTGGTCTTTGAGCTGTGAGCTGGTGGCGGGTTTAATGGAGGGTGACTGGTTAATGCGTGAGATGAGGCATAATCTGCGGCCGACAGTTCTGCTGGGTATGCATACTGATTCTGAGCATGTACAAAGTTTGACAGACCCCATGCCTTCTGGATATCGAACGAGGCACTTTGAGAGGTGGCCGTTGTGTAGGAACCATCTTTAAGTAGCCCTTGATCCTGAGTATACATGGGCTTTGATGATACAATAGTACTGGGCTGTGATGTCAGCCGCAGGGCAGCGTAAGGATCAACGAAGGTTGGCTGCCCAGTAAGTGTTTTGTATGCCCCCTCGGCAGCAAGGTTCTGTAGATGGGTATCTTGGATATTGGAGGTGTGAAGTGCGTGGCCCGCATATCCTGGCAGTGGTCCGAATGAACGGGCTGCAGCGGCTGCTGCTGTTGTCAGGGGAGAATGTGAGGTAAATGCTGTACCAAATCCAAGCCCTGAAAGAAAAGCAAAAATATACGTTACCATTCACATACTTTGAATGCTTCTTCAGATATATGTAACTTACTGTGTAACAATCCGACCTCTATAACTACTATATAAATGCCGTAACCAGCCAGGCCATTGTTATCGTTGCTCCTAACTTAATTTAGGCACATTCAGTTACGGGTATTTTAAGTTCCCTTAAAGATATTTAGATTTTTGATCGGAATACATGTATGCATTATTTTATTACCTCAAAACATGGATAGAGATAGACCGGGTTTGTAGTGAAATTTTGCGTTTTAGTTTCTTTAAGTAGATGTATGTGCAAGTGGTTTATGTGTTCGACTAAATAGATGTATGTGTAAGTGGTTTATGTGTAGACTAAATAGATGTATGTGTAAATGGTTTATTTGTAGACTAAACAGATGTATGTGTAAGTGGTTTATGTGTAGACTAAACAGATGTATGTGTAAGTGGTTTATGTGTAGACTAAATAGATGTATGTGTAAGTGGTTTATGTGTAGACTAAATATATGTATGTGTAACAGGTTTATGTGTAGACTAAATAGATGTATAAGTGGTTTATGTGTAGACTAAACAGATGTATACATGTGTAAGTGGTTTATGTGTAGACTAAACAGATGTATGTGTTAATGGTTTATGTGTAGTCTAAACAGATGTATGTGTAAGTGGCTTATGTGTGGACTAAACAGATGTATATGTGTAAGTGGTTTATGTGTGGACTAAACAGATGTATATGTGTAAGTGGTTTATGTGTGGACTAAACAGATGTATATGTGTAAGTGGCTTATGTGTAGACTAAATAGATGTATGTGTAAATGGTTTATGTGTAGACTAAATAGATGTATGTGTAAGTGGTTTATGTGTGGACTAAATAGATGTATGTGTAAGTGGTTTATATGTAGACTAAATAGATGTATGTGTAAGTGGTTTATGTGTAGACTAAATAGATGTATGTGTAAGTGGTTTATGTGTAGACTAAATAGATGTTTGTGTAAGTGGTTTATGTGTAGACTAAATAGATGTTTGTGTAAGTGGTTTATGTGTAGACTAAATAGATGTTAGTGTAAGTGGTTTATGTGTAGACTAAATAGATGTATGTGTAAATGGGTTATGTGTAGACTAAACAGATGTATGTGTAAGTGGTTTATGTATAGACTAAACAGATGTATGTGTAAGTGGTTTATGTGTAGACTAAACAGATGTATGTGTAAATGGTTTATGTGAAGACTTAACAGATGTATGTGTTAGTGGTTTATGTGTAGACTAAATAGATGTATATGTAAGTGGTTTATGTGTAGACTAAATAGATGTATGTGTAAGTGGTTTATGTGTAGACTAAATGTATGTGTAAGTGATTTATGTGTAGACTAAATAGATGTATGTGTAAGTGGTTTATGTGTAAACTAGATAGATATATGTGTAAGTGGTTATGTGTAGACTAAATTGATGTATGTGTAAATGGTTTATGTGTAGACTAAACAGATGTATGTGTAAGTGGTTTATGTGTAGACTAAATAGATGTATATGTAAGATGTTTATGTGTTAGACTAAACAGATGTATGTGTAAGTGGTTTATGTGTAGACTAAACAGATGTATGTGTAAGTGGTTTATGTGTAGACTAAACAGATGTATATGTAAGTGGTTTATGTGTAGACTAAATAGATGTATGTGTAAATGGTTTATGTGTAGACTAAATAGATGTATGTGTAAGTGGTTTATGTGTAGACTAAATGTATGTGTAAGTGGTTTATGTGTAGACTAAATAGATGTATATGTAAGTGGTTTATGTGTAGTCTAAATCGATGTATGTGTAAGTGGTTTATGTGTAGACTAAATAGATATATGTGTAAGTGGTTATGTGTAGATTAAATCGATGTATGTGTAAATGGTTTATGTGTAGACTAAACAGATGTATGTGTAAGTGGTTTATGTGTAGACTAAATAGATGTATATGTGTAAGTGGTTTATGTGTAGACTAAATAGATGTATATGTAAGTGGTTTATGTGTAGACTAAATAGATGTATGTGTAAGTGGTTTATGTGTAGACTAAATAAAATAGATGTATGCGTAAGTGGTTTATGTGTAGACTAAATTCTCCAACAAATAAAAAGAATATAAACTAGAATGCCACGGCCTACATGTCGAGCCCTATTATGAAGTCTAGACTTTTGATTTGACCAACACCAATGTGAATCCCGAGAGATATTTGTTCCTTACATACTTAATATTTATTTCTACTTTTCTCGCTACAATTACTGTTATGTACATGTACATTTCAAACACACAACTGCAAAGTAACAAAACTTTAAAAACAAGTTCTTTTATTAATGGCGACACAAATGTAATGAACTGAAAAAAAAGAATATGACTTTTTTTCTCTTTTTTTTAATGAAAGGTAAACAATACTAAAACGCAAATAATCTTTCTCTTTTCAAAAAGGAGCCACATGAGCAGTATTTTAAGACAAGGAATGTCAATTTATTTCTAAGAGATCATGTACTAACCTTGAGAGAGACCTGCTGCCTGCTCTGACAGTAATGAGGAAATGTCTTGACCTGCATATCTGCTCGACAGAGAATTTCTGTAAAATTCTGGATCCATCTTCTTCCTACTTAAATCATTCTGAAAAACATGAATACAATAATTACATTTACATTTAACAGAATGAGTTGAACTAATTGTAAACTAGAAGACCATGCATGGCCTGCACGTCAAGCCCTATGGGGAGGTACATGCATTCCAGATTGGATTATATTTTAATTTGACCAACACCAATGTCAATCCCATGGGATATTCCTTACATGCTTAGCATTTAATTTATGTCATTAACAGTGGGGAACGCATAGTTGCGGAGACCAGAAGTGACCTATATTTCGTCCAAAGTACTGTAGGTCACAGCGACTGGCAATTGTGCGATTTTAAATCATACATGTATAAGGAACATTCTTGAGATTGGTGAAAATCCTGCACAAGATATGCATAATAAGACCAGACATGACCTATATTCTGTCCAAAGTAGATGTTAGATTTATATAAGGAACATTCTAGTGGAGTTGGGTGAAAATCCTGCAAAAAAAGTAACAAAATAATTCGTCCATAGTAGGACACAGCGACCCAAAAATTTTCATATACTGATAAAAATAAGTTTAGCAAGTAAATAACATATATATCCCGTTTCTAGGATATGTGTAGAAAGGGTCATGGGCAATATAACTTATATAATTATCAGTTATATTAATGGAAAAGGTCTCAAAAGAAATATGCGAAAAAACAATAGCAATTTGTGGTACTCTACTTGTTTAGGGCCTAAAAAAAAAAATGTGTGTGTTTCCAGATCGACCCTACTTTATCACCGCCGGACCCTAAATATTTTTAGGCAGAAAAAAAAAATATATTAAAAAAATATATATTCAAATGATAATTTATTAGCCAGAGTTGTTAAGCATCATATCTGGATTGAAAGAGTATCAAAAAGTTGCTTAGTACAAAAATGGCATTATATATGCGAACAATATATAAAAACAAGAGCTGTCGGAGAACAGCGCAGCTCGACTATTCGATTTTTCGGAGAATAATAAATTTATAGCTAGTATATACCATCAGAAACAAGGTTCAACAATGTGGGGTGGGGTTGGGAGCACAAAAATAACTATGTTGTAAGAACTGACCAAAACTACACAGAAATATTTTAAAAAAAGAAGCGAGTTTTGAGTGGGGTGCGGGGTGGAGAGAGGCGGGGGGGGATGATGGGGGCAGTGGGGGTGGTAGAGGTCGAGGACAATATGTGTAAGAAGCTATGTAATAATTCACAAATACAAAAATATGACGATAAAATAAAAAGAAAAAGATCGAGTTGAGGTGGGAGGGTTAGCTTGGTGTTGGGGGGGGGGGGGGGGGGCGTGATGGGTGGTAAGGGGTGGGTGCAACATATTGTGTAAAGTGTCTAAAGCAACACAGTAATGTCATAAAATTATGTGCAAGTGGGTGTCGTGGGTGGGTGTGGGAGCGGGGTGAGGTGGTGTGGCAGGAGTGTTGGGGGATGGGGGTTGATGGCAACATAGATTGTAAAAATGACTATAACATAATAGTTCTTTGTAATAAATATAAAGTTTCAGTTCGGGGGTGGTGTTGGGTGTGAGGCGGGTGTCGTGGGGGTTGGAGGGTGGCATCTGATTGGTTAGAATGGACTATAACTTCTAGAAAGATGTAAAAAAAATCATGTGGAGGCGTGGTGTGGGGGGGGATGGGGTTGGTATGGGGGGTGGGGGGGGGCAGGAGATAGTATGTGGGATTACGACAATAGCAAATAGATTGATATGTTAATGCTTGTTTGATCCGGTCTTAACGTGTCTATTGGTGACTATGATTTTTAGAGAGTGTTTATCGGGTAGTTGCATTTGTTAGTTGAATAATAGAAAGTGAGAGTCTGAGGTATGTAGAATTCTATGGTTATATGAAGGATTGATGTATTATTGGGATGGGGGTGAGGTGAGTAAGGATATGTTTTTGGGTAATTTGGTTGAAAGTGTAGAGTTGATTTGGATTTGTATATGATAGGAGATGTTGATTTGTAGTTTGGCGGGTGTTGTTGCGGGGGATGTTTTATGAGTATTATTGGTCATTGGAGTGTAGGGGAGTTAAGTATATGTTGAGGGTTAGGTTAGGTAGGGTTTGGGGGTTTGGTTGATTTTTGAAGGATTTTATGTATTGTTAATATTATGTGGTGTGATATGGGAAGGAGTTGCAGGGTGGGAGAGAGCGGGTTGAGTTGGTCATTTGGGTTGTAGAGTATTTTGATTGGGGTGGGGAGGTAGATTGTTTGTAGTGATATTGTTTTTAAAGTATATGGTGAGAGTTAAAGGAGTTTTAGGATTTGTGTTTATAGAGTGAGGGTTTGAGTGGGTATGAGGGGGATGTTGGGTGTTTATTTTAGTTGTAGGGTAGTGGGGTGGATGAGGGATGTGAGGATGTGTGGTATGTGTTTGGATGGATTGTGGTAGGGTTGTAGAGTTGATTTGGTAGGGGGTGGGTTGGTGTATGTTGGGGGATGTGGTGGGGTGGGTTCGATTGTGGAAATGGTGGTTTAGGGGAGTGTGGGTTTATGTTTTGTTGAGGGTTAGGGGATGGAGGTGTGATAGTTGTGAGGTAGGGGGTTGTTGGGTGAGGTGTGTTTAGGAGGGGGTGTTTTTAAGTTATTTGGTTTTAGGGTTGTGATGTTAGGAGTGTTTGGTATGTATTTAAATTTGTTTATTGAAAGTGTTGGGTAGGGGGGGTGTAATTGAATAGTTTGGAGTTGATTATGTTTTGTATGGAGTGAGTATGATGATGTAGTGGATGATTTGGATGGAAGTTGTTTGTGTAAGTTGGGGTGGGTATTTGTAAAAATGGTGTGAGTTGTATGTGTTAAAAGTTTTTTGGGTGTATGATTTTATAGGATGTAGTTAGTTATTTTTATGTATGAAATGTTATGGGTGGAGTGTGGGTTGAAGATTTATTAGAGTATTTATGGTTATATTTTTGATATATGAGGAGTATGGTGTTGGGTTGAGGTTAGGTGGGGGATTGGGATGGTGGGTGGTGGAGTGGGGGTTATGGGTTTTGGGAAGATGATTAGAATAGGGAAATTGGATGTATTATTGTGAAGTAGTGGAGTAGTTGTAGTGAGGGATTGGTTAGGTTAAGGGGTGAATTATGTTTTAGATTATTTGTTGTATGGGAAAGTGATTTGTGTGGGTTATAGTAAGGTGGGGGTTGGGGGTGATTGGGTGGGTAGATGGGGTGTTGAGTTTTGTTTTAGGGGGGGTGATTGGTTTAAATGGGGAGTGATGGGTGATAATATTTGGGTAATGAGTGGGGGTGGGGTTTAGGGGGGGGGGGGGTGGGTTGTAGTGATAGTGAGAGTTGGGGGGGTGGGGGGGGGTTGGGGTTGGTTGGGGGGTGAGGTTTGTAGGGAGATATGGTTTGTTTTTGATTTGTTATTAGATAGTATTTGGGATTGTATGTTTTGTGGGGATAGATAGGAGGTTGGGTGGAGTTAGGGTTGATGGTTGGGTGAATGTAGGTTGGTTTTGTTTGTTGGGGGGGTGGGGGAGGTATGTGGAAAGTATGGGTTGAGTTGTGTGTGGTTTGGGTGGGTGATTGATGAGTGGGGGTGGGTTGTGTTGTAGTTGTATGATGTTTTGTGTAGTTGGTGTTGGGTTGAGGTTTTGTTGGTGTATGTTGGGTGATGTGTATGTGGGGGGTTTGTGTGTGGTGGGGTTATAGGTTTTAGTGTGTTAGGTGGGGATTGGGTTTTGTGTTAGTTGTTGAGGTGATAGGGGGGGTTGGTGATGATTTGTATTTTGGTTTTGGTTAGAGTATAGTTTGTTAGTGTTTTTATGATTTTAGTTGTAGTAGGTGTTTTGAGGAGTATGTTTGGTTGGTTGTAGGTTGTGTGAGGGGTATTAGGGTGTTTGGAGGGGGGGTGGTGTTGGGGGATGTGGGTTTGGAGTGTGGAATGGAGATATAAGTTTATGTGGTGATGTGGTGATTATGGTTAGGTTTTGTGGTTATGAGGTTTAGGTTTATTATTTAGTAGGGGGGTTTGTGTGTTGTATTTTGGTGGAGGTTTGTAGGTTGGGGAGGGGGTAGGTAGTATGGGTGATGGATTGATTATTGGGGAGGGGGGTGGTGGTGGGGTGGTGGTGGTGGGGAAGTAGGTGGTGGATGGGGTTTGGAGTTGGTGATTAGATTTTGGATATTAGGGGGTTTGTTGTGTTTTGGAGTTGTTTGTGGTTGTGAGGTTTGATAAGATTTGTGTTGAGTGATATTGGAATGATTGGTAATGGGTTATTTGAGTTTGTTTAGTGGTGTTTGGTGTTTTTATTGGGGTGTGATTTGTGGGGTGATGGAAGGTGTGGTGTATGGGGGTTGTATGGGGATTGTATAGGAGGGTGATGAGGGAGGTGAGAGGGGGTTAGGAGGAGATGGGTTGGGAAGTATGGGATATGGGGGGAGAAAGAGATTTGGATGGATGGTATTGGGGTGTAGTGTTGGGTGGATTTGAGTATGTGTGGGTTTGGTTGGGTAGAAGGGGAGTTGAGGGTTGGGTTAATTGGAGTGGATGGAGGTAGGAGTGGGGAGGGGGTGAATGGATGTTTTTTTAGTTGTATAGGTAGGGGATTAGTGGGGGGGGGGGTAATTTTTGTTGGTTTGGTTTTTATGGGGGGAAATGGTGTTGTTGTGGTGAGTGTGTGTGTGGTGGGGTTGGAGTGTTTAGGGGTTTTTTTTTGTGGGGGGGTGAATGTGTATAGGTGAGGGTGAGTGATTGATGGAGTTGGATGTATGGGGTTGGATGATGGTTATGGTTGAGTGGGTTGTTGGGGTGAGTGGTAGAGATGTTTTTATGGTGATTTTTTTTGTTGGGAGAGAGTTGAGGGAAAAGGATTTGGGGGGGTGTTGATGGTTTTTTGGAGGTGTTGTGGTGGTTTGATTGTGGGTGTTTTGAGGTAGTTTTGATAGGGAGTATTGTTTTTATGAGATGTATAGTGTGTTGATAGTTTATGGAGGTATATTTATGTAGTGTGGGTATATGTATTGATTTATAGGAGTGAGTTGATTTAAGGGAGATTATAGGGTGTTGGATATTTATTAAAGGTAGGGGAAAATTTAATGGGAGGGTGTGTTGGATGGGTTTGTGATGAGATTTTTGTGGTGGGTTTGTATAAGATAGGGGAGGAGTTTTGTTATAAAATGGTTTGTATAAATGGGTTTGTATAAGTGGGTTTT
>JAWPHD010022467.1:0-24996 GCA_037043455.1 Cyrtodaria siliqua | reverse complement strand
ATCATGTCGTAAACGAATATATATGTGTAAGAACGGAATATATATGTGTACAAACGGAATATATATGTGTAAGAACTGATTATATATGTGTAAGAACTGAATATATATGTGTAAGAACTGAATTTATATGCGTAAGAACTGAATCTATATGTGTAAGAACTGAATATATATGTTTAAGAACTGAATATATATGCGTAAGTACGGAATATATATGTGTAAGAACGTAATATATATGTGTAAGAACGGAATATGTACGTGTAAGAACGGAATATATATGTGTAAGAACGGAATATGTATGTGTAAGAAGTGAATATATATGTGTAAGAACTGAATATGTATGTGTAAGAACGGAATATATATGTGTAAGAACGGAATAAATATGTGTAAGAACGGAATATATATGTGTAAGAACTGAATATATATGTGTAAGAACTGAATATATATGTGTAAGAACGGAATATATATGCGTAAGAACTGAATATATATGTGTTAGAACGGAATATATATGTGTAAGAACTGAATATATATGAGTAAGAACGGAATATATATGTGCAAAAACGGAATATGTACGTGAAAGAACGGAATATATATGTGTAAGAACGGAATATATATGCGTAAGAACTGAATATATATGTGTAAGAACTGAATATATATGTGTAAGAACTAAATATATATGCGTAAGAACGGAATATATATGCGTAAGAACTGAATATATATGCGTAAGAACGGAATATATATGTGTAAGAATGGAATATATATGTGTAAGAACTGAATATATATGTGTAATAACGGAATATGTGTAAGAATATATATGTGTAAGAACGGAATATATATGCGTAAGAACTGAATATATATGTGTAAGAACGGAATATATATGTGTAAAAACTGAAGATATATGCGTAAGAACTGAATATATATATGCTTAAAACTGAATATATATGCGAAAGAACGGAATATATATGCGTAAGAACGGAATATATGTGTAAGAACGGAATATATATGTGTAAGAACTGAATATATATGCGTAAGAACTGAATTTATATGCGTAAGAACTGAATATATATGTGTAAGAACTGAATATATATGTGTAAGAACTGAACATATATGCGTAAGTACGGAATATATATGTGTAAGAACGTAATATATATGTGTAAGAACGGAATATGTACGTGTAAGAACGAATATATATGTGTAAGAACGGAATATATATGTGTAAGAAGTGAATATATATGTGTAAGAACTGAATATGTATGTGTAAGAACGGAATATATATGTGTAAGAACGGAATAAATATGTTTAAGAACGGAATATATGTGTGTAAGAACTGAATATATATGTGTAAGTACTGAATATATATGCCTAAGAACGGAATATATATGCGTAAGAACTGAATATATATGCGTAAGAACGGAATATATATGTGTAAGAACTAAATATATATGTGTAAGAACGGAATATATATGTGTAAGAACGGAATATATATGTGTAAGAACGGAATATATATGTGTTAGAACGGAATATATATGTGTAAGAACTGAATATATATGAGTAAGAACGGAATATATATGTGCAAAAACGGAATATGTACGTGAAAGAACGGAATATATATGTGTAAGAACGGAATATATATGCGTAAGAACTGAATATATATGTGTAAGAAGTGAATATATATGTGTAAGAAGTGAATATATATGTGTAAGAACGGAATATATATGTGTAAGAAAGGAATATATATGTGTAAGAACTGAATATATATGTGTAAGAACTGAATATATATGTGTAAGAACTGAATATATATGTGTAAGAACTGAATATATATGCGTAAGAACTGAATATATATGTGTAAGAAATGAATATATATGTGTAAGAACGGAATATATATGCGTAAGAACTGAATATATATGTGTAAGAACGGAATATATATGTGTAAGAACTGAAGATATATGCGTAAGAACTGAATATATATATGCTTAAAACTGAATATATATGCGAAAGAACGGAATATATATGCGTAAGAACGGAATATATGTGTAAGAACGGAATATATATGTGTAAGAACTGAATATATATGCGTAAGAACTGAATTTATATGCGTAAGAACTGAATATATATGTGTAAGAACTGAATATATATGTGTAAGAACTGAATATATATGCGTAAGTACGGAATATATATGTGTAAGAACGTAATATATATGTGTAAGAACGGAATATGTACGTGTAAGAACGAATATATATGTGTAAGAACGGAATATATATGTGTAAGAAGTGAATATATATGTGTAAGAACTGAATATGTATGTGTAAGAACGGAATATATATGTGTAAGAACGGAATAAATATGTTTAAGAACGGAATATATGTGTGTAAGAACTGAATATATATGTGTAAGTACTGAATATATATGCCTAAGAACGGAATATATATGCGTAAGAACTGAATATATATGCGTAAGAACGGAATATATATGTGTAAGAACTAAATATATATGTGTAAGAACGGAATATATATGTGTAAGAACGGAATATATATGTGTAAGAACGGAATATATATGTGTTAGAACGGAATATATATGTGTAAGAACTGAATATATATGAGTAAGAACGGAATATATATGTGCAAAAACGGAATATGTACGTGAAAGAACGGAATATATATGTGTAAGAACGGAATATATATGCGTAAGAACTGAATATATATGTGTAAGAAGTGAATATATATGTGTAAGAAGTGAATATATATGTGTAAGAACGGAATATATATGTGTAAGAAAGGAATATATATGTGTAAGAACTGAATATATATGTGTAAGAACTGAATATATATGTGTAAGAACTGAATATATATGTGTAAGAACTGAATATATATGCGTAAGAACTGAATATATATGTGTAAGAAATGAATATATATGTGTAAGAACTGAATATATATGTGTAAGAATTGAATATATATGTGTACGAACTGAATTTATATGTTTAAGAACTGAATATATATGTGTAAGAACTGAATATATATGCGTAAGAACGGAATATATATGCGTAAGAACTGAATATATATGCTTAAGAACGGAATATATATGTGTAAGAACGGAATATATATGTGTAAGAACTGAATATATATGTGTAAGAACGGAATATATAAGTAAGAATATATATGTGTAAGAACGGAATATATATGCGTAAGAACTGAATATATATGTGTAAGAACGGAATATATATGTGTAAGAACTGAAGATATATGCGTAAGAACTGAATATATGTATGCGTAAAACTGAGTATATATGCGAAAGAACGGAATATATATGCGTAAGAACGGAATATATGTGTAAGAACGGAATATATATGTGTAAGAACGGAATATATATGTGTAAGAATGGAATATATACGTGTAAGAACGGAATATATATGTGTAAAAACGGAATATATATGTGTAAGAACGGAATATATATGTGTACAAACGGAATATATATGTGTAAGAACTGAATATATATGTGTAAGAACGGAATATATGAGTAAGAATATATATGTGTAAGAACGGAATATATATGCGTAAGAACTTAATATTTATGTGTAAGAACGGAATATATATGTGTAAGAACTGAAGATATATGCGTAAGAACTCAATATATCTATGCGTAAAACTGAGTATATATGCGAAAGAACGGAATATATATGCGTAAGAACGGAATATATGTGTAAGAACGGAATATATATGTGTAAGAACGGAATATATATGTGTAAGAATGGAATATATACGTGTAAGAACGGAATATATATGTGTAAAAACGGAATATATATGTGTAAGAACGGAATATATATGAGTACAAACGGAATATATGTGTGTAAGAACTGATTATATATGTGTAAGAACTGAATATATATGTGTAAGAACTGAATTTATATGCGTAAGAACTGAATATATATGTGTAAGAACTGAATATTTATGTTTAAGAACTGAATATATATGCGTAAGTACGGAATATATATGTGTAAGAACGTAATATATATGTGTAAGAACGGAATATGTACGTGTAAGAACGGAATATATATGTGTAAGAACGGAATATATATGTGTAAGAAGTGAATATATATGTGTAAGAACTGAATATGTATGTGTAAGAACGGAATATATATGTGTAAGAACGGAATAAAGATGTGTAAGAACGGAATATATATGTGTAAGAACTGAATATATATGTGTAAGAACTGAATATATATGCGTAAGAACGGAATATATATGCGTAAGAACTGAATATATATGCGTAAGAACGGAATATATATGTGTAAGAATGGAATATATATGTGTAAGAACTGAATATATATGTGTAATAACGGCATATGTGTAAGAATATATATGTGTAAGAACGGAATATATATGCGTAAGAACTGAATATATATGTGTAAGAACGGAATATATATGTGTAAGAACTGAAGATATATGCGTAAGAACTAAATATATATATGCTTAAAACTGAATATATATGCGAAAGAACGGAATATATATGCGTAAGAACGGAATATATGTGTAAGAACGGAATATATATGTGTAAGAACGGTATATATATGTGTAAGAACTGAATATATATGTGTAAGAGCGGAATATATATGTGTAAGAACTGAATATATATGTGTAAGAACTGAATATATATGCGTAAGAACGGAATATATATGCGTAAGAACTCAATATATATGCGTAAGAACGGAATATATATGTGTAAGAACGGAATATATATGTGTAAGAACTGAATACATATGTGTAAGAACGGAATATATGTGTAAGAATATATATGTGTAAGAACGGAATATATATGCGTAAGAACTGATAATATATGTGTAAGAACGGAATATATATGTGTAAGAACTGAAGATATATGCGTAAGAACTGAATATATATATGCGTAAAACTGAATATATATGCGAAAGAACGGAATATATATGCGTAAGAACGGAATATATGTGTAAGAACGGAATATATATGTGTAAGAACGGTATATATATGGGTAAGAATGGAATATATACGTGTAAGAACGGAATATATATGTGTTAAAACGGAATATATATGTGTAAGAACGGAATATATATGTGTACAAACGGAATATATATGTGTAAGAACTGACTATATATGTGTAAGAACTGAATATATATGTGTAAGAACGGGATATAAACGTGTAAAAACGGAATATATGTGTGTAAGAACGGAATATATATGTGTTAGAACGGAATATATATGTGTAAGAACTGAATATATATGTAAGAACTGAATATATATGAGTAAGAACTGAATATATATTTGTAAGATCCTAATATATATGTGTAAGAACGGAATATATATGTGTAAGAACGGAATATGTACGTGTAAGAACGGAATATATATGTGTTAGAACTGAACATATATGTGTAGGAAATGAATATATATATGTAAGAACTGAATATATATGCGTAAGAACTGAATATATATGCGTAAGAACTGAATATATATTTGTAAGAACTGAATACATATGTGTAAGAACGGAATATATATCTGTAAGAACGGAATATGTACGTGTAAGAACGGAATATATATGTGTTAGAACTGAACATATATGTGTAAGAAATGAATATATATGCGTAAGAACTGAATATATATGCGTAAGAACGGAATATATATGTGTAAGAACGGAATATATATGTGTAAGAACTGAATATATATGTGTAAGAACGGAATATATGTGTAAGAATATATATGTGTAAGAACGGAATATATATGCGTAAGAACTGAATATATATGTGTAAGAACGGAATATATATGTGTAAGAACTGAAGATATATGCGTAAGAACTGAATATATATATGCGTAAAATTGAATTTATATGCGAAAGAACGGAATATATATGCGTAAGAACGGAATATATGTGTAAGAACGGAATATATATGTGTAAGAACGGTATATATATGGGTAAGAATGGAATATATACGTGTAAGAACGGAATATATATGTGTAAAAACGGAATATATATGTGTAAGAACGGAATATATATGTGTACAAACGGAATATATATGTGTAAGAACTGATTATATATGTGTAAGAACTGAATATATATGTGTAAGAACTGAATTTATATGCGTAAGAACTGAATATATATGTGTAAGAACTGCATATATATGTGTAAGAACTGAATATGTATTTGTAAGAACTGAATATATATGTGTAAGAACTGAATATATATGCGTAAGAACTGAATTTATATGCGTAAGAACTGAATATATATGTGTAAGAACTGAATATATATGTGTAAGAACTGAATATATATGCGTAAGTACGGAATATATATGTGTAAGAACGTAACATATATGTGTAAGAACGGAATATGTACGTGTAAGAACAAATATATATGTGTAAGAACGGAATATATATGTGTAAGAAGTGAATATATATGTGTAAGAACTGAATATGTATGTGTAAGAACGGAATAAATATGTTTTAGAACGGAATATATATGTGTAAGAACTGAATATATGTGTAAGTACTGAATATATATGCCTAAGAACGGAATATATATGCGTAAGAACTGAATATATATGCGTAAGAACGGAATATATATGTGTAAGAACAAAATATATATGTGTAAGAACGGAATATATATGTGTAAGAACGGAATATATATGTGTTAGAACGGAATATATATGTGTAAGAACTGAATATATATGAGTAAGAACGGAATATATATGTGCAAAAACGGAATATGTACGTGAAAAAACGAATATATATGTGTAAGAACGGAATATATATGCGTAAGAACTGAATATATATGTGTAAGAAGTGAATATATATGTGTAAGAACTGAATATATATGTGTAAGAACGGAATATATATGTGTAAGAAAGGAATATATATGTGTAAGAACTGAATATATATGTGTAAGAACTGAATATATATGTGTAAGAACTGAATATATATGTGTAAGAACTGAATATATATGTGTAGGAACTGAATATATATGTGTAAGAAATGAATATATATGTGTAAGAACTGAATATATATGTGTAAGAATTGAATATATATGTGTACGAACTGAATTTATATGTGTAAGAACTGAATATATATGCGTAAGAACTGAATATATATGCGTAAGAACGGAATATATATGCGTAAGAACTGAATATATATGCTTAAGGACGGAATATATATGTGTAAGAACGGAATATATATGTGTAAGAACTGAATATATATGTGTAAGAACGGGATATATGAGTAAGAATATATATGTGTAAGAACGGAATATATATGCGTAAGAACTGAATATATATGTGTAAGAACGGAATATATATGTGTAAGAACTGAAGATATATGCGTAAGAACTGAATATATGTATGCGTAAAACTGAGTATATATGCGAAAGAACGGAATATATATGCGTAAGAACGGAATATATGTGTAAGAACGGAATATATATGTGTAAGAACGGAATATATATGTGTAAGAATGGAATATATACGTGTAAGAACGGAATATATATGTGTAAAAACGGAATATATATGTGTAAGAACGGAATATATATGTGTACAAACGGAATATATATGTGTAAGAACTGATTATATATGTGTAAGAACTGAATATATATGTGTAAGAACTGAATTTATATGCGTAAGAACTGAATCTATATGTGTAAGAACTGAATATATATGTTTAAGAACTGAATATATATGCGTAAGTACGGAATATATATGTGTAAGAACGTAATATATATGTGTAAGAACGGAATATGTACGTGTAAGAACGGAATATATATGTGTAAGAACGGAATATGTATGTGTAAGAAGTGAATATATATGTGTAAGAACTGAATATGTATGTGTAAGAACGGAATATATATGTGTAAGAACGGAATAAATATGTGTAAGAACGGAATATATATGTGTAAGAACTGAATATATATGTGTAAGAACTGAATATATATGTGTAAGAACGGAATATATATGCGTAAGAACTGAATATATATGTGTTAGAACGGAATATATATGTGTAAGAACTGAATATATATGAGTAAGAACGGAATATATATGTGCAAAAACGGAATATGTACGTGAAAGAACGGAATATATATGTGTAAGAACGGAATATATATGCGTAAGAACTGAATATATATGTGTAAGAACTGAATATATATGTGTAAGAACTAAATATATATGCGTAAGAACGGAATATATATGCGTAAGAACTGAATATATATGCGTAAGAACGGAATATATATGTGTAAGAATGGAATATATATGTGTAAGAACTGAATATATATGTGTAATAACGGAATATGTGTAAGAATATATATGTGTAAGAACGGAATATATATGCGTAAGAACTGAATATATATGTGTAAGAACGGAATATATATGTGTAAAAACTGAAGATATATGCGTAAGAACTGAATATATATATGCTTAAAACTGAATATATATGCGAAAGAACGGAATATATATGCGTAAGAACGGAATATATGTGTAAGAACGGAATATATATGTGTAAGAACTGAATATATATGCGTAAGAACTGAATTTATATGCGTAAGAACTGAATATATATGTGTAAGAACTGAATATATATGTGTAAGAACTGAACATATATGCGTAAGTACGGAATATATATGTGTAAGAACGTAATATATATGTGTAAGAACGGAATATGTACGTGTAAGAACGAATATATATGTGTAAGAACGGAATATATATGTGTAAGAAGTGAATATATATGTGTAAGAACTGAATATGTATGTGTAAGAACGGAATATATATGTGTAAGAACGGAATAAATATGTTTAAGAACGGAATATATGTGTGTAAGAACTGAATATATATGTGTAAGTACTGAATATATATGCCTAAGAACGGAATATATATGCGTAAGAACTGAATATATATGCGTAAGAACGGAATATATATGTGTAAGAACTAAATATATATGTGTAAGAACGGAATATATATGTGTAAGAACGGAATATATATGTGTAAGAACGGAATATATATGTGTTAGAACGGAATATATATGTGTAAGAACTGAATATATATGAGTAAGAACGGAATATATATGTGCAAAAACGGAATATGTACGTGAAAGAACGGAATATATATGTGTAAGAACGGAATATATATGCGTAAGAACTGAATATATATGTGTAAGAAGTGAATATATATGTGTAAGAAGTGAATATATATGTGTAAGAACGGAATATATATGTGTAAGAAAGGAATATATATGTGTAAGAACTGAATATATATGTGTAAGAACTGAATATATATGTGTAAGAACTGAATATATATGTGTAAGAACTGAATATATATGCGTAAGAACTGAATATATATGTGTAAGAAATGAATATATATGTGTAAGAACGGAATATATATGCGTAAGAACTGAATATATATGTGTAAGAACGGAATATATATGTGTAAGAACTGAAGATATATGCGTAAGAACTGAATATATATATGCTTAAAACTGAATATATATGCGAAAGAACGGAATATATATGCGTAAGAACGGAATATATGTGTAAGAACGGAATATATATGTGTAAGAACTGAATATATATGCGTAAGAACTGAATTTATATGCGTAAGAACTGAATATATATGTGTAAGAACTGAATATATATGTGTAAGAACTGAATATATATGCGTAAGTACGGAATATATATGTGTAAGAACGTAATATATATGTGTAAGAACGGAATATGTACGTGTAAGAACGAATATATATGTGTAAGAACGGAATATATATGTGTAAGAAGTGAATATATATGTGTAAGAACTGAATATGTATGTGTAAGAACGGAATATATATGTGTAAGAACGGAATAAATATGTTTAAGAACGGAATATATGTGTGTAAGAACTGAATATATATGTGTAAGTACTGAATATATATGTCTAAGAACGGAATATATATGCGTAAGAACTGAATATATATGCGTAAGAACGGAATATATATGTGTAAGAACTAAATATATATGTGTAAGAACGGAATATATATGTGTAAGAACGGAATATATATGTGTAAGAACGGAATATATATGTGTTAGAACGGAATATATATGTGTAAGAACTGAATATATATGAGTAAGAACGGAATATATATGTGCAAAAACGGAATATGTACGTGAAAGAACGGAATATATATGTGTAAGAACGGAATATATATGCGTAAGAACTGAATATATATGTGTAAGAAGTGAATATATATGTGTAAGAAGTGAATATATATGTGTAAGAACGGAATATATATGTGTAAGAAAGGAATATATATGTGTAAGAACTGAATATATATGTGTAAGAACTGAATATATATGTGTAAGAACTGAATATATATGTGTAAGAACTGAATATATATGCGTAAGAACTGAATATATATGTGTAAGAAATGAATATATATGTGTAAGAACTGAATATATATGTGTAAGAATTGAATATATATGTGTACGAACTGAATTTATATGTTTAAGAACTGAATATATATGTGTAAGAACTGAATATATATGCGTAAGAACTGAATATATATGCGTAAGAACTGAATATATATGCTTAAGAACGGAATATATATGTGTAAGAACGGAATATATATGTGTAAGAACTGAATATATATGTGTAAGAACGGAATATATAAGTAAGAATATATATGTGTAAGAACGGAATATATATGCGTAAGAACTGAATATATATGTGTAAGAACGGAATATATATGTGTAAGAACTGAAGATATATGCGTAAGAACTGAATATATGTATGCGTAAAACTGAGTATATATGCGAAAGAACGGAATATATATGCGTAAGAACGGAATATATGTGTAAGAACGGAATATATATGTGTAAGAACGGAATATATATGTGTAAGAATGGAATATATACGTGTAAGAACGGAATATATATGTGTAAGAACGGAATATGTACGTGTAAGAACGGAATATATATGTGTAAGAACGGAATATATATGTGTAAGAAGTGAATATATATGTGTAAGAACTGAATATGTATGTGTAAGAATGGAATATATATATGTAAGAACGGAATATATATGTGTAAGAACTGAATATATATGTGTAAGTACTGAATATATATGCCTAAGAACGGAATATATATGCGTAAGAACTGAATATATATGCGTAAGAACGGAATATATATGTGTAAGAACTAAATATATATGTGTAAGAACGGAATATATATGTGTAAGAACGGAATATATATGTGTAAGAACGGAATATATATGTGTTAGAACGGAATATATATGTGTAAGAACTGAATATATATGAGTAAGAACGGAATATATATGTGCAAGAACGGAATATGTACGTGAAAGAACGGAATATATATGTGTAAGAACGGAATATATATGCGTAAGAACTGAATATATATGTGTAAGAAGTGAATATATATGTGTAAGAACTGAATATATATGTGTAAGAACGGAATATATATGTGTAAGAAAGAAATATATATGTGTAAGAACTAAATATATATGTGTAAGAACTGAATATATATGTGTAAGAACTGAATATATATGTGTAAGAACTGAATATATATGTGTAAGAACTGAATATATATGTGTAAGAAATGAATATATATGTGTAAGACCTGAATATATATGTGTGAGAATTGAATATATATGTGTACGAACTGAATTTATATGTGTAAGAACTGAATATATATGTGTAAGAACTGAATATATATGCGTAAGAACGGAATATATATGCGTAAGAACTGAATATATATGCTTAAGAACGGAATATATATGTGTAAGAACGGAATATATATGTGTAAGAACTGAATATATATGTGTAAGAACGGAATATATGAGTAAGAATATATATGTGTAAGAACGGAATATATATGCGTAAGAACTGAATATATATGTGTAAGAACGGAATATATATGTGTAAGAACTGAAGATATATGCGTAAGAACTGAATATATATATGCGTAAAACTGAGTACATATGCGAAAGAACGGAATATATATGCGTAAGAACGGAATATATGTGTAAGAACGGAATATATATGTGTAAGAACGGAATATATATGTGTAAGAATGGAATATATACGTGTAAGAACGGAATATATATGTGTAAAAACGGAATATATATGTGTAAGAACGGAATATATATGTGTACAAACGGAATATATGTGTGTAAGAACTGATTATATATGTGTAAGAACTGAATATATATGTGTAAGAACTGAATTTATATGCGTAAGAACTGAATATATATGTGTAAGAACTGAATATATATGTTTAAGAACTGAATATATATGCGTAAGTACGGAATATATATGTGTAAGAACGTAATATATATGTGTAAGAACGGAATATGTACGTGTAAGAACGGAATATATATGTGTAAGAACGGAATATATATGTGTAAGAAGTGAATATATATGTGTAAGAACTGAATATGTATGTGTAAGAACGGAATATATATGTGTAAGAACGGAATAAAGATGTGTAAGAACGGAATATATATGTGTAAGAACTGAATATATATGTGTAAGAACTGAATATATATGCGTAAGAACGGAATATATATGCGTAAGAACGGAATATATATGCGTAAGAACGGAATATATATGTGTAAGAACGGAATATATATGTGTAAGAACTGAATATATATGTGTAATAACGGAATATGTGTAAGAATATATATGTGTAAGAACGGAATATATATGCGTAAGAACTGAATATAAATGTGTAAGAACGGAATATATATGTGTAAGAACTGAAGATATATGCGTAAGAACTGAATATATATATGCGTAAAACTGAATATATATGCGAAAGAACGGAATATATATGCGTAAGAACGGAATATATGTGTAAGAACGGAATATATATGTGTAAGAACGGTATATATATGTGTAAGAACTGAATATATATGTGTAAGAGCGGAATATATATGTGTAAGAACTGAATATATATGTGTAAGAACTGAATATATATGCGTAAGAACGGAATATATATGCGTAAGAACTGAATATATATGCGTAAGAACGGAATATATATGTGTAAGAACGGAATATATATGTGTAAGAACTGAATACATATGTGTAAGAACGGAATATATGTGTCAGAATATATATGTGTAAGAACGGAATATATATGCGTAAGAACTGATTATATATGTGTGAGAACGGAATATATATGTGTAAGAACTGAAGATATATGCGTAAGAACTGAATATATATATGCGTAAAACTGAATATATATGTGTAAGAAATGAATATATATGTGTAAGAACTGAATATATATGCTTAAGAACTGAATATATATGTGTAAGAACGGAATATATATGTGTAAGAACGGTATATATATGGGTAAGAATGGAATATATACGTGTAAGAACGGAATATATATGTGTAAAAACGGAATATATATGTGTAAGAACGGAATATATATGTGTACAAACGGAATATATATGTGTAAGAACTGACTATATATGTGTAAGAACGGAATATATATGTGTAAGAACGGGATATAAACGTGTAAAAACGGAATATATATGTGTAAGAACGGAATATATATGTGTAAGAACGGAATATATATGTGTAAGAACTGAATATATATGTAAGAACTGAATATATATGAGTAAGAACTGAATATATATTTGTAAGAACCTAATATATATGTGTAAGAACGGAATATATATGTGTAAGAACGGAATATATATGTGTTAGAACTGAACATATATGTGTAAGAAATGAATATATATGCGTAAGAACTGAATATATATGCGTAAGAACTGAATATATATGCGTAAGAACTGAATATATATTTGTAAGAAATGAATATATATGTGTAAGAACGGAATATATATCTGTAAGAACGGAATATGTACGTGTAAGAACGGAATATATATGTGTTAGAACTGAACATATATGTGTAAGAAATGAATATATATGCGTAAGAACTGAATATATATGCTTAAGAACGGAATATATATGTGTAAGAACGGAATATATATGTGTAAGAACTGAATATATATGTGTAAGAACGGAATATATGTGTAAGAATATATATGTGTAAGAACGGAATATATATGCGTAAGAACTGAATATATATGTGTAAGAACGGAATATATATGTGTAAGAACTAAAGATATATGCGTAAGAACTGAATATATATATGCGTAAAACTGAATATATATGCGAAAGAACGGAATATATATGCGTAAGAACGGAATATATGTGTAAGAACGGAATATATATGTGTAAGAACGGTATATATATGGGTAAGAATGGAATATATACGTGTAAGAACGGAATATATATGTGTAAGTACGGAATATATATGTGTAAGAACTGAATATATATGTGTAAGAACAGAATATATATGTGTAAGAACTAAATATATATGCGTAGGAACTGAATATATATACGTAAGAACTGAATATATATGCGTAAGAACTGAATATATATGCGTAAGAACTGAATATATATGCGTAAGTACTGAATATATATGCGTAATAACTAAATATATATGTGTAAGAACTGAATATATAACGTACGAACTGAATATATATTCGTAAGAACGGAATATATATCTGTAAGAACTGAATATATATGTGTAAGAACTCAATATATATGTGTAAGAACTGAATATATATTTGTAAGAACTGAATATATATGTGTAAGAACAGAATATATATGCTTAAGAACTGAATATATATGCGTAAACACTGAATATATATGCGTAAGAGCTGAATATATATGCGTAAGAACTGAATATATATGCGTAAGAAATGAATATATATGCGTAAGAACGGAATATATATGTGTAAGAACTGAATATGTATGTGTAAGAACTGAATATATATGTGTAAGAACTGAATATATATGGGTAAGAACGGAATATATATGCGTAGAAACTTAATATACAAGCGTAAGAACTGAATATATATGCGTAAGAACTTAATATATATGCGTAAGAACTGAATATATATGCGTAGAAACTGAATATATATACGTACGAACTAAATATATATGCGTAAGAACGGAATATATATCTGTAAGAACGGAATATATATGTGTAAGTACGGAATATATATGTCTAAGAACTGAATATATATGTGTAAGAACAGAATATATATGTGTAAGAACTGAATATATATGCGTAGGTACTGAATATATATGCGTAAGAACTGAATATATATGCGTAAGAACTGAATATATATGCGTAAGAAATGAATATATATGCGTAAGAACGGCATATATATGTGTAAGAACTGAATATATATGTGTTAGAACTGAATATATATGTGTAAGAACTGAATATATATGGGTAAGAACGGAATATATATCTGTAAGAACGGAATATATATGTGTAAGAACTGAATATATATGTGTAAGAAATGAATATATATGTGTAAGAACTGAATATATATGCGTAAGAACTGAATATATATGTGTAAGAACTGAATATATCTGTAAGAACTGAATATATATGTAAGAACTGAATATATATGCGTAAGAACTAAATATATATGCGTAAGAACTATATATATATGCATAAGAACTAAATATATATGCGTAAGAACTGAATATATATGCGTAATAACTGAATATATATGCGTAAGAACTGAATGTATATGTGTAAGAACGGAATATATATGTGTAGGAACTGAATAAAGATGTGTAAGAACTGAATATATATGCGTAAGAACTGAAAATATATGCGTAGGAACTGAATATATATGCGTAAGATCTGAATATATATGCGTAAGAAATGAATATATATGCGTAAGAACGGAATATATATGTGTAAGAACTGAATATATGTGTAAGAACTGAATATATATGGGTAAGAACGGAATATATATGCGTAGAAACTGAATATATATGCGTAAGAACTGAATATATGTGTAAGAACTGAACTATATATGGGTAAGAACGGAATATATATGCGTAGAAACTGAATATATATGCGTAAGAACTTAATATATATGCGTAAGAACTGAATATATATGTGTAAGAACTGAATATATATGTGTAAGAACAGAATATATATGCGTAAGAACGGAATATATATGCGTAAACACTGAATATATATGCGTAAGAACTGAATATATATGCGTAAGAACTGAATATATATGTGTAAAAACGGAATATATTCGTGTAAGAACTGAATATATATGTTTAAGAACTAAATATATATGTGTAAGAACTGAATATATATATGTGTAAGAACTGAATATATATGTGTAAGAACTGAATATATCTGTAAGAACTGAATATATATGTAAGAACTGAATATATATGCGTAACAACGGAATATATATGCGTAAGAACGGAATTTATATGTGTAAGAACTGAATATATATGTGTAAGAACTGAATATATATGTGTAAGAACTGAATATATATGTGTAAGAACTGAATATATATGCGTATGAACTGAATATATATGCGTAAGAACTGAATATATATGCGTAAGAACTGAATACATATGCGTAAGAAATGAATATATATGCGTAAGAATGGAATATATATGTGTAAGAACTGAATATGTTTGTGTAAGAACTGAATATATATGTGTAAGAACTGAATATATATGGGTAAGAACGGAATATATATGCGTAGGAACTGAATATATATGCGTAAGAACTGAATATATATGCGTAAGAACTGAATATATATGCGTAAGAAATGAATATATATGCGTAAGAACGGAATATATATGTGTAAGAACTGAATATATATGTGTAAGAACTGAATATATATGTGTAAGAACTGAATATATATGGTAAGAACGGAATATATATGCGCAGAAACTGAATATATATGCGTAAGAACTGAATATACATGCGTAAGAACTGAATATATATGCGTAAGAATTGAATATATGCGTAAGAACTGAATATATATGCGTAAGAACGGAAATATATGCGTAAGAACTGAATATATATGCGTACGAACTGAATATATATGCGTAGCGTAAAAACGGAATATAGATCTGTAAGAACTGAATATATGTGTGTAAGAACTGAATATATATGCGTAAGAACGGAATATATATGCGTAAAACTGAATATATATGCGTAAGAACGGAATATATATGTGTAAGAACTGAATATATATGTGAAAGAACTGAATATATATGTGTAAGAACTGAATATATATGTGTAAGAACTGAATATATATGCGTAGGAACTGAATATGTATGCGTAGGAACTGAATATATATGCGCAAGAACTGAATATATATGTGTAAGAAATGAATGTATATGCGTAAGAACGGAATATATATGTGTAAGAACTTAATATATATGCGTAGGAACTGAATATATATGTGTAAGAACTGAATATATCTCTAAGAACTGAATATATATGTAAGAACTGAATATATATGCGTAAGAACTGAATATACATGCGTAGAAACTGAATATATATCCCTACGAACTGAATATATATGCGTTAGAACGGAATATATATCTGTAAGAACGGAATATATATGTGTAAAAACTGAATATATATGTGTAAGAACTGAATATATATGCGTAAGAATTGAATATATATGCGTAAGAACTGAATATATATGCGTAAGAACTGAATATATATGCGTAAGAACTAAATATATATGCGTAATAACTAAATATATATGCATAAGAACTAAATATATATGCGTAAGAACTGAATATATATGCGTAAGAACTGAATATATATGCGTAAGAACTGAATGTATATGCGTAAGAACGGAATATATATGTGTAGGAACTGAATAAAGATGTGTAAGAACTGAATATATATGCGTAAGAACTGAAAATATATGCGTAGCAACTGAATATATATGCGTAAGAACTGAATATATATGCGTAAGAAATGAATATATATGCGTAAGAACGTAATATATATGTGTCAGAACTGAATATATGTGTAAGAACTGAATATATATGTGTAAGAACTGAATATATATGTGAAAGAACTGAATATATATGTGTAAGAACTGAATATATATGTGTAAGAACTGAATATATATGCGTAGGAACTGAATATGTATGCGTAGGAACTGAATATATATGCGTAAGAACTGAATATATATGTGTAAGAAATGAATGTATATGCGTAAGAACGGAATATATATGTGTAAGAACTTAAAATATATGCGTAGGAACTGAATATATATGTGTAAGAACTGAATATATCTGTAAGAACGGAATATATATGTAAGAACTGAATATATATGCGTAAGAACTGAATATACATGCGTAGAAACTGAATATATATCCCTACGAACTGAATATATATGCGTTAGAACGGAATATATATCTGTAAGAACGGAATATATATGTGTAAAAACTGAATATATATGTGTAAGAACTGAATATATATGCGTAAGAATTGAATATATATGCGTAAGAACTGAATATATATGCGTAAGAACTGAATATA
Source organism: Cyrtodaria siliqua (assembly GCA_037043455.1). Lineage (NCBI taxonomy): Eukaryota > Metazoa > Mollusca > Bivalvia > Adapedonta > Hiatellidae > Cyrtodaria > Cyrtodaria siliqua. Next base: position 6,597 of record JAWPHD010022467.1, on the reverse strand, counting down.
TATGCGTAAGAACTAAATATATATGCGTAATAACTAAATATATATGCATAAGAACTAAATATATATGCGTAAGAACTGAATATATATGCGTAAGAACTGAATATATATGCGTAAGAACTGAATGTATATGCGTAAGAACGGAATATATATGTGTAGGAACTGAATAAAGATGTGTAAGAACTGAATATATATGCGTAAGAACTGAAAATATATGCGTAGCAACTGAATATATATGCGTAAGAACTGAATATATATGCGTAAGAAATGAATATATATGCGTAAGAACGGAATATATATGTGTCAGAACTGAATATATGTGTAAGAACTGAATATATATGGGTAAGAACGGAATATATATGCGTAGAAACTGAATATATATGCGTAAGCACTGAATATATGTGTAAGAACTGAATATATATGGGTAAGAACGGAATATATATGCATAGAAACTGAATATATATGCGTAAGAACTGAATATATATGCGTAAGAACTGAATACATATGCTTAATAACTGAATGCGTAAGAACTGAATATATATGTGTAAGAACTGAATATATATGTGTAAGAACTGAATATATATGCGTAGAAACTGAATATATATGCGTAAGAACTGAATATATATGCTTAAGAACTGAATATATATGAGTAAGAACGGAATATATATGTGTGAGAACTGAATATATATGCGTACGACCTGAATATATATGCGTAAGAACCGAATATATATCTGTAAGAACTGAATATATATGTGTAAAACTGAATATATATGGGTAAGAACTGAATATATATGTGTAAGATCTGAATATATAGGTGTAAGAACTGAATATATATGCCTAAGAACGGAGTATATATGCGTAAGAACTGAATATATATGCGTAAGAACTGAATATATATGCGTAAGAACTGAATATAAATGCGTAAGAACTGAATATATATGCGTAAGAACTGAATATATATGCGTAAGAACTGAATATATATGCGTAAGAAATGAATATATATGCGTAAGAACGGAATATATATGTGTAAGAACTGAATATATATGTGTAAGAACTGAATATATATGTGTAAGAACTGAATATATATGGTAAGAACGGAATATATATGCGCAGAAACTGAATATATATGCGTAAGAACTGAATATACATGCGTAAGAACTGAATATATATGCGTAAGAATTGAATATATGCGTAAGAACTGAATATATATGCGTAAGAACGGAAATATATGCGTAAGAACTGAATATATATGCGTACGAACTGAATATATATGCGTAGCGTAAAAACGGAATATATATCTGTAAGAACTGAATATATGTGTGTAGGAACTGAATATATATGCGTAAGAACGGAATGTATATGCGTAAAACTGAATATATATGCGTAAAAACGGAATATATATGTGTAAGAACTGAATATATATGTGAAAGAACTGAATATATATGTGTAAGAACTGAATATATATGTGTAAGAACTGAATATATATGCGTAGGAACTGAATATGTATGCGTAGGAACTGAATATATATGCGTAAGAACTGAATATATATGTGTAAGAAATGAATGTATATGCGTAAGAACGGAATATATATGTGTAAGAACTTAATATATATGCGTAGGAACTGAATATATATGTGTAAGAACTGAATATATCTGTAAGAACTGAATATATATGTAAGAACTGAATATATATGCGTAAGAACTGAATATACATGCGTAGAAACTGAATATATATCCCTACGAACTGAATATATATGCGTTAGAACGGAATATATATCTGTAAGAACGGAATATATATGTGTAAAAACTGAATATATATGTGTAAGAACTGAATATATATGCGTAAGAATTGAATATATATGCGTAAGAACTGAATATATATGCGTAAGAACTGAATATATATGCGTAAGAACTAAATATATATGCGTAATAACTAAATATATATGCATAAGAACTAAATATATATGCGTAAGAACTGAATATATATGCGTAAGAACTGAATATATATGCGTAAGAACTGAATGTATATGCGTAAGAACGGAATATATATGTGTAGGAACTGAATAAAGATGTGTAAGAACTGAATATATATGCGTAAGAACTGAAAATATATGCGTAGCAACTGAATATATATGCGTAAGAACTGAATATATATGCGTAAGAAATGAATATATATGCGTAAGAACGGAATATATATGTGTCAGAACTGAATATATGTGTAAGAACTGAATATATATGGGTAAGAACGGAATATATATGCGTAGAAACTGAATATATATGCGTAAGCACTGAATATATGTGTAAGAACTGAATATATATGGGTAAGAACGGAATATATATGCATAGAAACTGAATATATATGCGTAAGAACTGAATATATATGCGTAAGAACTGAATACATATGCTTAATAACTGAATGTATATGCGTAAGAACTGAATATATATGTGTAAGAACTGAATATATATGTGTAAGAACTGAATATATATGGGTAAGAACGGATTATATATGCGTAGAAACTGAATATATATGCGTAAGAACTGAATATATATGTGTAAGAACAGAATATATATGTGTAAGAACTGAATATATATGCGTAAAAACTGAATATATATGCGTAAGAACTGAATATATATGCTTAAGAACTGAATATATATGCGTAAGAACCGAATATATATGAGTAAGAACGGAATATATATGTGTGAGAACTGAATATATATGCTTACGACCTGAATATATATGCGTAAGAACCGAATATATATCTGTAAGAACTGAATATATATGTGTAAAAACTGAATATATATGGGTAAGAACTGAATATATATGTGTAAGAACTGAATATATATGTGTAAGAACTGAATATATATGCCTAAGAACGGAGTATATATGCGTAAGAACTGAATATATATGCGTAAGAACTGAATATATATGCGTAAGAACTGAATATAAATGCCTAAGAACTGAATATATATGCGTAAGAAATGAATATATATGCGTAAGAACGGAATATATATGTGTAAGAACTGAATATATATGCGTAAGAACTGAATATATATGTGTAAGAACGGAATAAATATGTGTAAGAACTGAATATATATGCGTAAGAACGGAGTATATATGCGTAAGAACGGAATATATAAGCGTAGGAACTGAATATATATGCGTAAGAACTGAATATATATGCGTAAGAACTGAATATATATGCGTAAGAAATGAATATATATGCGTAAGAACGGAATATATATGTGTAAGAACTGAATATATATGTGTAAGAACTGAATATATATGTGTAAAAACTGAATATATATGGTAAGAACGGAATATATATGCGTAGAAACTGAATATATATGCGTAAGAACTGAATATATATGCGTCAGAACTGAATATATATGCGTAAGAACGGAAATATATGTGTAAGAACTGAATATATATGCGTACAAACTGAATATATATGCGTAAGAATGGAATATATATCTGTAAGAACTGAATATATATGCGAACGAACTGAATATATATGCGTAAGAACGGAATATATATCTGTAAGAACTGAATATATGTGTGTAAGAACTAAATATATATGCGTAAGAACTGAATATATGTGCGTAGGAACTGAATATATATGCGTAAGAACTGAATATATATGCGTAAGAACTCAATAAATATGCGTAAGAAATGAATATATATGCGTAAGAACGGAATATATATGTGTAAGAACTGAATATATATGTGTAAGAACTGAATATATATGTGTAAGAACTGAATATATATGGTAAGAACGGAATATGTATGCGTAGAAACTGAATATACATGCGTAAGAACTGAATATATATCGTACGAACTGAATATATATGCGTAAGAACGGAATATATATGCGTAAAAACTGAATATATATGCGTAAGAACGGAATATATAAGTGTAAGAACTGAATATATATGTGAAAGAACTGAATATATATGTGTAAGAACTGAATATATATGCGTAGGAACTGAATATGTATGCGTAGGAACTGAATATATATGCGTAAGAACTGAATATATATGCGTAAGAACTGAATATATATGCGTAAGAACTGAATATATATCCGTAAGAACTGAATATATATGCGTAAGAACGGAATATATATGTGTAAGAACTGAATATATATGCGTACGAACTGAATATATATGCGTAAGAACTGAATGTATATGCGTAAGAACGGAATATATATGTGTAAGAACTGAATATAGATGTGTAAGAACTGAATATATATGCGTAAGAACTGAATATATATGCGTAGGAACTAAACATATATGCGTAAGAACTGAATATATGTGCGTAAGAACTGAATATATATGCGTAAGAAATGAATATATATGCGTAAGAACGGAATATATATGTGTAAGAAATGAATTTATATGTGCAAGAACTAAATATATGTATAAGAACTGAATATATATGGGTAAGAACGGAATATATATGCGTAGAAACTGAATATATATGCGTAAGAACTGAATATATATGCGTAAGAACTGAATATATATGCTTAATAACTGAATATATATGCGTAAGAACTGAATATATATGTGTAAGAACTGAATATATATGTGTAAGAACTGAATATATATGTGTAAGAACTGAATATATATGGGAAAGAACGGAATATATATGCGTAGAAACTGAATATATATGCGTAAGAACTGAATATGTATGCGTAGGAACTGAATATATATGCGTAAGAACTGAATATATATGCGTCAGAACTGAATATATATGCGTAAGAACTGAATATATATGCTTAAGAACTGAATATATATGCGTAAGAACCGAATATATATGAGTAAGAACGGAATATATATGTGTGAGAACTGAATATATATGCGTACGACCTGAATATATATGCGTAAGAATCGAATATATATCTGTAAGAACTGAATATATATGTGTAAAAACTGAATATATATGGGTAAGAACTGAATATATATGTGTAAGAACTGAATATATATGTGTAAGAACTGAATATATATGCCTAAGAACGGAGTATATATGCGTAAGAACTGAATATATATGCGTAAGAACTGAATATATATGCGTAAGAACTGAATATAAATGCGTAAGAACTGAATATATATGCGTAAGAAATGAATATATATGCGTAAGAACGGAATATATATGTGTAAGAACTGAATATATATGCGTAAGAACTGAATATATATGTGTAAGAACGGAATAAATATGTGTAAGAACTGAATATATATGCGTAAGAACGGAGTATATATGCGTAAGAACGGAATATATAAGCGTAGGAACTGAATATATATGCGTAAGAACTGAATATATATGCGTAAGAACTGAATATATATGCGTAAGAAATGAATATATATGCGTAAGAACGGAATATATATGTGTAAGAACTGAATATATATGTGTAAGAACTGAATATATATGTGTAAAAACTGAATATATATTGTAAGAACGGAATATATATGCATTGAAACTGAATATATATGCGTAAGAACTGAATATATATGCGTAAGAACTGAATATATATGCGTAAGAACTGAATATATATGCGTAAGAACGGAAATATATGTGTAAGAACTGAATATATATGCGTACAAACTGAATATATATGCGTAAGAACGCAATATATATCTGTAAGAACTGAATATATATGCGAACGAACTGAATATATATGCGTAAGAACGGAATATATATCTGTAAGAACTGAATATATGTGTGTAAGAACTAAATATATATGCGTAAGAACTGAATATATGTGCGTAGGAACTGAATATATATGCGTAAGAACTGAATATATATGCGTAAGAACTCAATAAATATGCGTAAGAAATGAATATATATGCGTAAGAACGGAATATATATGTGTAAGAACTGAATATATATGTGTAAGAACTGAATATATATGTGTAAGAACTGAATATATATGGTAAGAACGGAATATGTATGCGTAGAAACTGAATATACATGCGTAAGAACTGAATATATATCGTACGAACTGAATACATATGCGTAAGAACGGAATATATATGCGTAAAAACTGAATATATATGCGTAAGAACGGAATATATATGTGTAAGAACTGAATATATATGTGAAAGAACTGAATATATATGTGTAAGAACTGAATATATATGTGTAAGAACTGAATATATATGTGTAAGAACTGAATATATATGCGTAAGAATTGAATATATATGCGTAAGAACTGAATATATATGCGTAAGAACTGAATATATATGCGTAAGAACTAAATATATATGCGTAATAACTAAATATATATGCATAAGAACTAAATATATATGCGTAAGAACTGAATATATATGCGTAAGAACTGAATATATATGCGTAAGAACTGAATGTATATGCGTAAGAACGGAATATATATGTGTAGGAACTGAATAAAGATGTGTAAGAACTGAATATATATGCGTAAGAACTGAAAATATATGCGTAGCAACTGAATATATATGCGTAAGAACTGAATATATATGCGTAAGAAATGAATATATACGCGTAAGAACGGAATATATATGTGTCAGAACTGAATATATGTGTAAGAACTGAATATATATGGGTAAGAACGGAATATATATGCGTAGAAAC
>JAWPHD010022466.1:0-24996 GCA_037043455.1 Cyrtodaria siliqua | reverse complement strand
CACCATATTGTTCCACGCTTTAAAGGAAGTACATCAGGATTCGTATTATTTTCAGAATTGTTCAAATACATTATTTATGTATTAAATTGATAAAAATAAACTAAATCAGCCATAAAACATCTAAAAGAAATTATACTGAGCATATAAAACAATCGTCCGAAGAAGGTATATCCTAACTATGGTGACGCCCCAGGGATAGCTATTTTAAACTTGGCGGTAAAATAAATCACAATGTACAAAGCGAGCGTCATGTGTATATATCGCCGATTTGCTCTGCGTGACAGCTATTTATAACTTGGGGATTTCTCTATGGACTTTTAAGGCTTGTTGAAAATTATAATGTTTAATTATTGCGCTGCATTATAGGAAACTGCTAATGTCCGATCTATATCTATGTACTATTTCACGTTCTAAATTGGTCATTTCATACTTGTTAATTTTTTTATACTAATTAGGCCCAGAAGCCTGATGTACTCCCTTTAAATGAAACAACAGATTTGAAAAATGTTGTTTTTTGTCCAAGTATGAGACCAAGATTGGTTCGAAACTATTGTCGCTATATATAAATAAAGAGCAAGATACCAGAACTTCCGGTTGGGCCCTCGATATATTTGTTATTTAAACATTACCTGTACTATAAATAACTAGAGCTATCACTGAAAGTGACATGTTATGACTATATGTTATGTAAACATTACCTGTACTATAAATAACTAAAGGTGATGAATAACCCCGTTTTTTTCATAATTCTGTAATAAATTCGGCAATCAACAATGGGCGATGTAGAGGGACATAAGGTTGTTATGAGAGTTTGAGAACAACCCATTCAAAACTGTTTCAGAAATGCTAGTAATAACAAGAGGCCCAAGAAGGCATGTATCGCTCTACTGGCTATATGGAATCTTTGATGGGGAATACTACAACAATATGCGCAACTAGGCTTGGTACTGATCATTCCTGCCAAGTCTCACTGAAATGCCCGGAGTTCAGGAAAACTAGTCTGGACAATAACTGTGTCAAAAATTATTCAACAAAAAAATGGTGATGATATGTGCAACTAGGCTTGGTACTGATTATTCCTGCCAAGTTTCATTGAAATCCAGCCAGGTGTTAAGGAGAACTAGCTTGTACAAAGTTAGTGTTAAAACCGTTAAAGGGCCATAACTCTGCCAAAAATCATTCAACCGAAATACGGCGATGACATGAATAATTATGCTTGGTACTGATCATCCCTGCAAAGTGTCGTTGAAATCCGGCCAGGGGGTCAGGAGAACTAGACCAGACAAAGTTGTAGTAAAACATTTAAAGGGCTATAACTCAACCAAAAATCATGCAATCGAAACATAGTGATGATATGCACCATTAGGCCTGGTACTGATCATCCCTGCCAAGTTTCGTTGAAATCCGGCCAAGGGTTCAGGAAAAATAGTCCAGAAAACGTATGTGTATTAAACTTTAAAGGGCCATAACTTCGCCAAAAATCATTCAACAGGAACACGGTGATGATTTGCATAACTAGATTTGGTACTGATCATCCCTGCAAAGTTTCATTAAAATCTGGTCAAATAAAAACCTTATCGTCTTAATGAGAAACAAGAGGGCCAAGATGGCCCTATATCGATCATCTGAGTACTGGCCCATTATCGAATTTCTTCGAAATCTCATGGTCATATACAATCTGTGAAAGTTTGGTTAAGATTGTTCAAGAAATGTGGCCTCTGTTGTGTTAACAACATTGATATAACGACACTGACAAAGTTTGATAAAGATCAAATACAAAATGAAGGTGCTAGAGTGTAACCCCTGGGGCATGGACAAATGTGATTCCAGGGCTACATGTAATATATGAGAGCTGTGTGCCTTGTGGTTTCAGAGAAGGAGATTTTTTAAGTTTTTCCCTATACAAGTCTATGTAAAACATGTGACCCCTGGGGCAGGGCCAAATGTGACCTCAGGGTCACCATTTGAATAAACTTGGTAAAGGACCATAAGCTCATAGAAAATGCAAAATATTAAATCTCTGGCTCTTGTAGTTTCAGAGAAGGAGATTTTTTAATAAATCTATGTAAAACTGTGACACCCGGGACAGGGCCAAATTTGACCCCAGGATCACCATTTGAACAAACTTGGTGGAGGACCATAAGCTTATAGCAAATGCAAAATATTAAACCTCTGGCTCTTGTAGTTTCAGAGAAGGAGATTTTTTAATAAATCTATGTAAAACTGTGACACCCGGGACAGGGCCAAATTTGACCCCAGGATCACCATTTGAACAAACTTGGTGGAGGACCATAAGCTTATAGCAAATGCAAAATATATAACCTCTGGCTCTTGTAGTTTCAGAGAAGGAGATTTTTTAATAAATCTATGTAAAACTGTGACACCCGGGACAGGGCCAAATTTGACCTCAGAATCACCATTTGAACAAACGTGGTAAAGGACCATAAGCTTATAGCAAATGCAAAATATTAAACCTCTGGCTCTTGTAGTTTCAGAGAAGGAGATTTTTTTATAAATCTATGTAAAACTGTGACACCCGGGACAGGGCCAAATTTGACCCCAGGATCACCATTTGAACAAACATGGTGGAGGACCATAAGCTTATAGCAAATGCAAAATATTAAAGAGGCACTACCTATATCTACGCGATTTTTAATGTAAAATATTAAATACTCAATATTACTGCATTTATATGTATACAAAGCTATTTTATGAGTATTCTAAGAAGAAACATGGTTCGTATTCCAGTTCTGTAAATTATTAATTATGATCAAAACAATATCTTGAATAAAATGCTGCCCAGCCGTTTATTCCTGCCGGAGAACTACGAGTTTTTACGATTTTCTCGGACATGCGCAATGCGATTACAAACTATTCGGCGCAGTTCCGATAGCAAACGAATCGATTGGAACTCTTCGCTAATCAGACGAGGTAGTTCCGATTGTAGACAAATAAGATCGGAAAAAAGATATAGGTAGAGCCTCTTTAAACCTCTGGCTCTTGCAGTTGCAGAGAAGAAGATTTTTTAAAGTTTTTTCCTATACAAGTCTATGTAAAACTGTGACCCCTGGGGCGGGGCCAAATGTGACCCCAGGGTCATCATTTGAACAAAGTTGGCAAAGTACCATAATCTTATAGTAAATGCAAAAGATTAAACCTCTGGCTCTTGTAGTTTCAGAGAAGAAGAGTTTTGATTTTTTTCCCTATATAAGTCTATGTAAAACTGTGACACACGAAGTCTATGTAAAACATGTGACTCCTGGGGCGGGGCCAAATGTGACCCAGGATCACCATTTGAACAAACTTGGTAAAGGACCATAATCTTATAGTAAATGCAAAATATCAAACCTCTTGTAGTTTCAGAGAAAACTTTTTTATTTCTTATATAAGTCTATGTAAAACTGTGACCCCCGGGGCAAGGCCAAATTTGACCCCAACATCATCATTTGAATAAACTTAGTAGAGGACCATAAGCTGATGCTACATGTAATACATGAAAGCTCTGTGCCTTTTGGTTTCAGAGAAGAAGATTTTTTTTGAAGTTTTTTCCTATATAAGTCTATGAAAAACATGCAAAATCCCAATATACAAACTTTGGACTCCCAGGGCATGGTCATTTGAACAAGCTTGATTGTCTAGGCGTTGGCGATCATTTTAAAAGAAAAACTTTCGAAATCTATCCAGCGGTTCTTGAGAAGATTTTTTTTTAATGTTTTGACCATATATGGTAATGGCGGCCATCTTGCATGTCACGCTGACCTAATTTTAACAAATCTAAAAAGAATTTATCTATGGATAATGCACGTGAAGTTTGGTCAAAATTGGTCAAGCGGTTTCTGAGGAGAAGTCGTTTTGAAGCAAAAGTTAACGACGACGACGACGGACGGACGACGGACAAGAGTGATCCAAATACAGCATTTTTAACTATTAAATCAAGGGCCATAACTCAACTGTTACTAGTCTGATCTGGCTGGTTTTTCGAACCTGTCCAAGCTTTCATCTGGTAAAGTTTGGTAAAGATCGGATGCAAAACAAAATCCCTATCATTTTAAGGAGGCAAAATATAGCATTTTTAACTAAATCAAGGGCCATAACTCTGCTGTTACTGGTTCGATCTAGCTGTTTTTCGCACTTGTCTGAGCTTTCATTGATATTAACAATCTGGTAAAGATAGGATGAAAATTGAAGGCCCTAACATCTTAACGAGGCAAAATATAGCATTTTTAACTAAATCAAGGGCCATAACTCCGGTGTTAGTGGTCCGATCTGGCTGGTTTTCGAACTTGTCCAAGCTTTTATTAATATTAACAATCTGGTAAAGTATGGTTAAGATCGGATGAAAAATGAAGTCTCTGTCGTATTAACAAGGCAAAAGTTAACACGGACAACGGACAACTCAGCATCCCATAAGCTCTGCCAGCCAGTAGAGCTAAAAATGTGTTATGCGACGCGTCGGGACGAACGCGATGGGACACGACAAAAATGTGTTACATGAGGGGGGGGTTGGGGGATGTTTCCGCTTCACTTCTCCTACGTAACGGCATCGTGCAGAGTATCAAATGGGGCTCAAAGTAACAGAACATTAGTTTATACGAGTTTTCTTCGTACGTTACTGAAGGATTAAATTGGCAAAGTTTGCAAAATGTTATTCTTTGTTTGGTTTGCGTTAAGTCCCTAAATCATAAGACCCAAGTTAATGACCTATTTGGATTACTTTGTGTGTTTCTGTGGTATGCCAATATTGACACCATTGTGCATGCTGGCGTTTAGGTGCTGGTAGAGATTAATATCACCTAGGCATAAATGAGAAAAAATCTGATAACAACAACAATGCTACCTTGAGATGTTGTATTTCTGGTTGAGGTGCAGACCCATTGTGAAGTAGTTCAACTCCCCGGACGTCGCTGGCAGGTCTGTACAACATGTTCCATGTTTATCCCACTCATGCTCCCTGAAGAAAACAAGTAGTTGTAGCATGTAGTTGTTGTGTGTAGTTGTAGTGTGTAGTTACAACGTGTAGTTGCAGTGTGTAGTTGTAGTGTGTACTTGCAGTGTGTAGTTGTAGTGTGTACTTGCAGTGTGTAGTTAGTGTGCAGTTGCAGTGAGTAGTTGTAATGAGTGGTTGTAGTGTGTAGTTACAGTGTGTAGTTGTAGTGTGTAGTTGTAGCGAGTAGTTGTAGTGTGTAGTTGCAGTGTGTATTTGTAGTGAGTAGTTGCAGTGTGTACTTGTAGTAAGTAGTTCTTGCATGTAGTTGGTGTGTGGTTCTAGCATATATTGTAGTTGTAGTGTGTAGTATGTAGTTGTTTTATGTAGTTGTAGTGTGTACTTGTAGTGAGTAGTTCTTGAATGTAGTGTGTAGTTATTGCATGTAGTTGTAGTGTGCAATTAAATCATGTAGTTATAATGATTAGTGTGTACTTGTAGTGTGTTTGTGTATTTATATTGTATTATTGCATGTAGTTGTAGTGTGAAGTTGTGATGTGTATTCGGAGTGTGTGATTGTAGTGTGTAGTTGTAGTGTGTAATTGTAGTGTGTGGTTTTAGTGTGCAATTAAATCATGTAGTTATAATGATTAGTGTGTACTTGTAGTGTGTTTGTGTATTTATATTGTATTATTGCATGTAGTTGTAGTGTGAAGTTGTGATGTGTATTCATAGTGTGTGATTGTAGTGTGTAGTTGTAGTGTGTAATTGTAGTGTGTGGTTTTAGTGTGCAATTAATTCATGTAGTTATAATGATTAGTGTGTACTTGTAGTGTGTTTGTGTATTTATATTGTATTATTGCATGTAGTTGTAGTGTGAAGTTGTGATGTGTATTCGTAGTGTGTGATTGTAGTGTGTAGTTGTAGTGTGTAATTGTAATGTGTGGTTCTAGTGTGTAGTTGTATGTAGTGTGTGGTTCTAGTGTGTAGTTGTAGTGTATAATTGGTAGCATGTAACCATAGTGTAAAGTTGTAGTGTGTCATTTTTGTGTATGGTGCTAGTGTGTAGTCCTAGTGTGTAGTGCTAGTGTGTAGTTTTAGAGTGCAGTCCTAAGGTGTAGTGCTAGTGTGTAATGCTAGTATGTAGTGCTAGTGTATAGTTCTAGTGTGTAGTCCTAAGGTGTAGTTCTAGTGTGTAGTTTTATTGTGTAGTGTTATTGTGTAGTCCTAATGTGTAGTTTGTGTGTGTAGTTTAGTCATATTGTGTAGTGCTAGTGTGTAGTTAGTGTGTAGTCCTAATGTGTAGTTCTAGTGTATAGAGCCTAGTGTGTAGTCCTAAGGTGTAGTCCTATTGTGTAGTGCTAGTGTATAATTCTAGTGTGTAGTCCTAGTGTGTAGTGCTAGTGTGTAGTGCAAGTGTGTAGTTGTAATGTTTAGTTCTAGTGTGTAGTGCTTGTGTGTATTTGTAATGTTTAGTGCTAGTGAGTAGTTTCAGTTTGTAGTTGTCATGAGTAGTGCTAATGTGTAGTTCTGGTGTGTAGTTCTAAGATGTAGTGATAGTGTGTAGTTGTAATGTTTAGTTCTAGTGTGTAGTTGTAATGTTTAGTTCTAGTGTGTAGTTCTAGTGTGTAGTCCTAAGGTGTAGTTCTAGTGTGTAGTGTTAGTGTAGTTGTAATGTTTAGTTCTAGTGTGTAGTTGTAATGTTTAATGCTAGTGATTACTTTCAGTTTGTAGTTGCCATGTGTAGTTCTAGTGTGTAGTGCTAGTGTGTAGCTCTGGTGTATAGTTCTAAGATGTAGTGCTAGTGTGTAGTTGTAATGTTTAGTTGTAGTGTGTAGTCATAAGGTGTAGTTCTAGTGTGTAGTGTTAGTGTAGTTGTAATGTTTAGTTCTAGTGTGTAGTGCTAGTGTGTAGTTTTAATAGTTAGTTCTATTGTGTAGTGCTAGTGTGTAGTTGTAATGTTTAGTTCTAGTGTGTAGTGCTAGTGAGTAGTTGTAACGTTTAGTTCTAGTGTGTAGTTCTAGTTCTTAACCTATCCGTCTGGATTTTATTCTACTAGCCTAGATATTGAGCTACCTATCTGTAGTTTAACCTACTGGCTAACACTCTGGAAATAAGTCGGTCCGGTTGTTAACCTACCAGCTTCAATCTTAACCTATTAATCTGGATCTTAACCTACCAGTATGGATCAAAGACAACCAGTCTGGATCTTAACCTACCAGTACAGATCTTAACCTACCAGTCTGGATCTGACCTAAAAATCTTATCAGTATGGATATTAACCTACCAGTCTGGATCTAAAACTACCAGTCTAGATCTTAAACTACCAGTTTGAAAACTAATCACTTAGTTTTTAAACTACCAGCTTCAATCTAAATCTACCATTCTGGATGTTAATCTACCAGTCTGGATCTTAACCTATCAGTCTGGATCTAGCCTATCAGGCTGAATCTTAACCTACAAGTCGGGATCTCAACCTACCAGTCTGGATCTTAAACAACCAGTATGGATCTTAACCTACAAGTCTGGGGCCCGTTTTATGAAACATCTTACGATAATTTTGATCGTAAATCAAATTATTAAATGTATTGCTATATGTTAGTTTAAACAGATAAAACAAATTTCTGTAAACTGGCTAATACATATGTTGTTTATGCAATATTTCCACCCTTCATTGCTTGCTTCAAATACTTTCAAGGAAAACGGCTGAAGGTATTTAATTTTGACTTACGATCAAAATTATCGTAGGTTGTTTCATAAAACAGGGCCCTGGATCTTAACCTACCAGTCTGGATCTTAAAGTACCATTCCAGATTTCAGTCTACAAGTCTGGATATTAACCTACCAGTCTGGCTCTTAACCTACCAGTCTTGATCTTAATATACCAGTTTGAATCTAACTTACCAGTCTCGAACATAACCTACCAGTCTGGATCTTAATATACCGACCTGGAAATTAACCTACCAGTCTGGATATCAACCTACCAGTCAATATATTAACCTACCAGTCTGGATATTAACCTACCAGTCTGGATTTCAACTGACCAGTCTGGCTCTTAACCTACCAGTCTCGAACATAACCTACCAGTCTGGATCTTAATATACCGATCTGGATATTAACCTACCAGTCGGTATATTAACCTACCAGTCTGAATTTCAACTGACCAGCTGGCTCTTAACCTACCAGTCTGGATATTAACCTACCAGCTTCCACCTTAACCTATCAAACAAACTGACCAGACTGGATCTGAACATTACTAGCCAATAAGAATTAATACATGATTTTCCAAAATAAACCAGCCGAGTTGTTGAGTTATCCAGAGGAAACGTTTTTATACACAATAATTAAACTGAAGATAACGTGGCTCAATTCAATGCACGTGCACATTTTGTATGAAACTGAACAGTCTGATGGTTTTCATTTGTATGTGGATCCGCTCTTTCACATCTCCTCTAGTCCCTTTGATTAATACTTCATTAACGTTAACATTTGAAATAAAATATGACTTTAAACCAAAGGATTCACTGACATTTAGAATTCTTAGTTCACCAGACTTCATTATGAAAGCTATAGTTCTGCTGGAATCATCACACTTTCAGATATTATATTATTTCTGACAGATAAATGGTGACAATGTCTCGATTTACAGACACGTGTCATACATTAATTTGAGTCTCAGAAAGATTAAATCCTGAAATAGAGAGCAGCATGTTTTATGCAGCTTTATATAAATTTCATTTCCAAAAATTTCATTTTATAACTCAAATATGTATCCTTTATGCATAAGATTAAACTTTACTAAGCTTTACTAAGGGCTTGAAGAATCAAAAAAAAAAAGAGAAAAAAGTTTCAATTCATGATAAAAATGTCATATAAATGAAAAAAATAAAATTGGTGCTAGCATGCTGTTCCAGATATTCAGGCCTTAAAAATGAATTCGCCAATAATTTTGAATAAAAAAGGAGAAAAATGCATAAATTAATCCTGCTGTGTAATCCAGGATAGCACAGACTAGAACAAGATGTAAAAATATTTCAGATTTGAAATCTATTTTTTATCATACATAAGGGAAGATCAACCTTTTCTTACAGTTTTTGAAGATGAATCATGTGATTTTCAATTAGCCATACACAGGCACAGATTCAAGAGGGAGACACCTGGTGTGAGTCTCCACTAAAACCTGAAAGCTTCATGTAAAAAGCGTAAAAAAAACATTATTTTGTGTTCGGGAGCTTGTCATTTTTTTTCAAAAAAAGTTGTGCGACACTATTCTAAAACCCTGGATCAGCCCCCTGATACTTACCAGAAACTGTCATACTTCGTGTCGTTGTATAAGTTAGGCCAGTAAATGGACAGATTGTGGCTCAATATCTGTGGAATATAAAACAGTAATTACCAACAGTTGGGTAAAAATCTAGAAATATGTCTGTGGACATGAATGCCCCCAATGTGAAGAACGGACAAGTTTTAATCATGATTATAAAATCATTCAAGGGCTTTAACTCTGCTGGTCAATGGACTGGAACAGCGCAATAATATGTGTAACCACAATGCATACTGATACTTTCTACCAAGTTTTGCCAAAATCTGTTAAGAAGTTCAGGAGGAGGAGTCCGAACAAGAAAGGGTGACATAGTTACGTGTGTCAAAACAGCCATAATTTTTTTAGTGTTATTGGACTTGTGCACTGAACAGTTGTTTTAATAAAGTGAAAGTTTTACAAGTTTATCTTAAATGCTTTTAAACTTATACAGCTGACAGGAAATGGTGGAACATCCTATTACTGCTCACTTGCCAAAGTACAGAAGGGTCATACACTTGTAAATAAGAATGATGGAGTTATGGGACCTGTGCACCAAACCTTGCTAAACGGTTGTGTAAAGGTTGTAGAAGTGTCACAAGGTTATCTTAATGGTTTAAAAGATACAACCTAAAAGCTGACACACACAATAAAGTGATTATTAAAAGGAGACCAAATACGCATATTCGCCTGAAAAATTGTTTAAATATATATACAAGCAAGGTTTTACGCAAGAAGCGTAAAACAGCTGCTGAGAGAAAATTGCATTATATCTGGGTAGGATCTGCGAACAAGTTTAACATTATAACAGATCAAGTCACGTATGTTAAAACAATATTGATAAAAAAAAAAAAATGTTGTCACGAAGACATAAACATGCCACGACAGTGTCTTCTTACGACACATTTTCTTCCCAATATTTACCATCAGTTCTTCCTACCAAACATTTTGAATCAAGGTGGCAACCTCGCTTCGTTTTGGTCAAATCCTTGACATGCGCTTTCATATTGATTATATATTCATTTTTGTAGCACGACATGCTAGAAGTACAAGTCAGCACAGACATACAATTGTTTACACATAAGGGATGCGTGTGTGTTAGCGTGCATTACAACACAGATAAACTATTCACTGTTACCATGTTTAGTAATAAGATTGCATTATCAAAGTGAAGAAACTGTTCATTGCTACCTTACCATGGGCAATTATGAAAACCATATGAGTCGCTGTCATTCCGGCAGCGAATGAAAGTGTGTTTTCCATTGTTATCACAGTTGCATTGGATATACCTTTTTCAAATAAGTCACTCACTCACTCCTTGTTACCAGTACTAGAAGGGTGTTCCATGGAACACTTGTATCGCCTGCCATGTGCTTATTAGTTATAAGCTAGGTCAGGTTGCAGGTTAAATTTTTATGAAAAGGGGTATTACTCTGCCAAAGCAAAAGTCAAGTTATTGAACATGTGTAACCAAATTCCTTGGGGTAAGATGAAGATGTTGATGAAGTTTCATGAACATAGTCAGGCCCGTAACTAACTGAGGCAAAATTTCTGGAGGTACAAAATCTTGAAAAAGAGTTTTAGTTAAAAATCAACCTTTTTCAACTGTTGAACAACAACGGTTCAAAAATGCCAAAATGTACAGTAAATTGTTCAATCGAGCAAAACAAATCACATCACGGGCTAATGTTACACCCAAATAAACAGGAACAGTAGGTAGACAATGGCATAGAGCCAATGCTGGTGAAAATCTATCAATTGAAGAATACTTCAAAATCAACAACTTTTATCCGTTTATTGACCAAATCATCACAAACATGACGAGCCGCTCTCCAAAACATTCAGATGGAATACTGACTGGTACCTTTTGTTGCCAGGATATCACGACAAATTGACAAAATATGCTGAAAGCAAATCAGATGAATCTGAATTTTCATCAAAAATACCTTATCATATTCAATTTGAATTAGAAATTGTCCGATGGAAAAATGAAACAAGAGGCCCAAGAGGGCCTGTGGATGCTCTACTTGCCAACATGGCTCTTATAACATCAATGAAGCGAGTGACTGCCATTTACGTTTTTTTGGAAGTTTCGGGCAAAAAACAGCTTTTGAACTAAATCAAGGGCCATAACTAAAGAATCTGTTAAAGTTCGGTAAAGATCAGATGAAAATGAAGGCCCTACCCTATTAACGAGGCAAAATATAGCATTTTTAACTAAATCAAGAGCCATAACTCCTCTGTTATTAGTCCGACTGGTCCAACATAGAGCTAAACAAGAGGCCCAAGAGGGCCTGTGGACGCTCTACTGGCTCTAGATAAAGTTTATGTATAAGGGGCCATAACTCTTTCAAATATCGTTCAACCAGAACATGGTGATGATATACGCAACTAGGCTTGGTACTGATTGTCCCTGACAAGTTTCGTTGAAATCCAGCCAGAGGTTCAGGAGAACTAGTCTGTACGAAGTTTGTGTATTAAAACCTTTAAGGGGTCATAACTCTGCCAAAATTCATTCAACCACAACACGGCAATGACAGGTACAACTAGGCTTGGTACTGATCATCCCCATCAAGATTCATTGAAATCCAGCAAGGAATTCAGAAGAGACTAATCTGGACAACGTTTGGCTATTAAAACCTTTAAAGGGCCATAACTCTGCCAAAAATAATTCAACACGAATATGGCGAAGATATGCACAACTAGGCTTGATACTGATCATCCTTGTCAAGTTTCGTTAAAATCCAGTCAGGGGTTCAGGAGAACTAGCCCGGAAAATGTTTGTGTATCAAAAAACTTTAAAGGGCCATAACTCCACCAAAAATCTGTTAACCAGAATGCCACGATGATATGCACAACTATGCTTGCTGCTGATCATCCCTGTAGAGTTTCGTTGAAATGTGGGGAGGCGTTCAGGAGAACTAGTCCAGACAAAGTTTGTGTATTAAAACCTTTAAAGGGCCATAACTCTGCCAAAAATCATTCAACCGAAACACGGCAATGATTTGCACAACTAGACCTGATACTGATCATCCTTATCAAGTTTCGTTCAAATCCAGCTAGGGGTTCAGGAGAACTAGTCCAGACAAAGTTTGTGTATTAAAACCTTTAAAGGGACTCCACCAAAATCATTCAACTGGAACACAGTGACGATATGTACAACTAGGCTTGGTACTGATCATCCTTGAAAAGTGTCACTGAAATCTGGCCAAATGAAGGCCCTTTCTTCTTAATCAGGCCAAAATATAGCATATTTCAGAAAATCAAGGGCCATAACTCCGGTGTAAATGGTCCAATCTGGCTGTTTTGAAACTTGTTGGAGCTTTCATTGATAGTAACAATCTGGTAAAGTTTGGATGAAAAATGAAGGCCCTATCATAGTATTAACGAGGCAAAATATAGCATATTTAACTAAATCAAGGGCCATAACTCTGCTGTTTCTCGTCCGATCTGGTTGGTTTTCAAACTTGTCCAAGCTTTCATTAATATTAACAATCTGGTAATGTTTGGTAAAGATCGGATGAAAAATGAAGGCCCTATCGTCTTAACGAGGCAAAATATAGAATTATTAACTAAATCAAGGGCTATAACTCTGCCGTTGCTGGTCCGAACTGGCTGGTTTTCGAACTTGTCCAAGCTTTCATTGATAGTAACAATCTGGTACGGTTTGGTAAAGATCGGATGAAAAATGGAGGCCCTATCGTCTTAACGAGGCAAAATATAGCATTTTTAACTAAACCAAGGGCCATAACTCCGCTGTTATTGGTCCGATCTGGCTGGTTTTTAAACTTGTCCAAGCTTTCATTGATATTAACAATCTGGTAACGTTTGATAACGATCGGATGAAAAATGAGGGCCCTATCGCCTTAACGAGGCAACATATAGCATTTTTAACTAAGTCAAGGGCCATAACTCCGCTGTTACTGGTTCGATCTGACTGGTTTTCGAACTTGTCCGAGCTATCATTGATATTAACAATCTGGTGAAGTTTGGTAAAGATCGGATGAAAAATGAAGGCCCTATCGTCTTAACGAGGCAACATATAGCATTTTTAACTAAGTCAAGGGCCATAACTCCGCTGTTACTGGTTCGATCTGGCTGGTTTTCGAACTTGTCCGAGCTTTCATTGATATTAACAACCTGTTAAAGTTTGTTAAAGATCGGATGAAAAATGAAGGCCCTATCGTCTTAACGAGACAAAAGTTAACGACGGACGACGGACGACAGACGACGGACGACGGACGACGGACGGACGGACGGAAGACGGACAACTCGCCATCCCATAAGCTCTGCTGGCCATTGGCCAGTAGAGCTAAAAAATAAATATTAATTATATATTAATTTAAAAAAATAATTAAAAAAATAAAAGTTTGGTAACGATCGGATGAAAAATGAAGGCCCTCTCGTCTTAACGAGACAAAAGTTAACGACGGACGACGGACGACGGACGACGGACGACGGACCGACGGACGACGGACGGACGGACGGAAGACGGACAACTCGCCATCCCATAAGCTCTGCTGGCCATTGGCCAGTAGAGCTAAAAAATAAATATTAATTATATATTAATTTAAAAAAATAATTAAAAAAATAAAAGTTTGGTAACGATCGGATGAAAAATGAAGGCCCTCTCGTCTTAACGAGGCAAAATATAGCGTTTTGAACTAAATCAAGGGCCATAACTAAGCTGTTACTGGTCTGATATGTTTGGTTTTCGAACTTGTCCGAGCTTTCATTGATATTAACAATCTGATAAAGTTTGGTAAAGATCGGATGCACAATGAAGCCCCTATCGTCTTAATGAGGCAAACTATAGCATTTTTAACTAAATAAAGGGCCATAACTCCGCTGTTACTGGTCCGATATGGCTAGTTTTCGAACTTGCTCGAGCTTTCAGTGATATTAACAATCTGATAAAGTTTGGTAAAGATCAGATGAACAATGAAGCCCCTATCGTCATAACGAGGCAAAATATAGCATTTTTAACTAAATCAAGGCCACAACTCCGCTGTTACTGGTCCGATATGGTTGGTTTTTGAACTTGTTCGAGCTTTCATTGATATTAACAATCTGATAAAGTTTGGTAAAGATTGGATGAACAATGAAGCCCCTAGCGTCTTAACAAGGCAAAATATAGCATTTTTAACTAAATCAAGGGCCACAACTCCGCTGTTACTAGACCGATATGGTTGGTTTTCGAATTTGTCCGAGCTTTCATTGATATTAACAATGTGGTAAAGTTTAGTAAAGATATGATGAAAAACGAAGGCCCTATCATCTTAACGAGGCAAAATATAGCAATATAGCATTTTCAACTAAATCAAGGACCATAACTCTGGTGTTACTGGTCCAATCTGGCTGGTTTTCGAACTTGTCCGAGCTTTCATTGATATTAACAATGTGGTAAAGTTTGGTAAAGATAGGTTGAAAAATGAAGGCCCTATCGTCTTAACGAGGCAAAATATAGCAATTTTAACTAAATCAAGGGCCATAACTCCGCTGTTACTTGGCCGATCTGGCTGGTTTTCGAACTCATTTGAGCTTTCATTGATATTAACAACCTGTTAAAGTTTAGTAAAGATTGGATGAAAAATGAAGGCCCTATCGTCTTAACGAGACAAAAGTTAACAACGGACGACGGACGGATGACATACGGACGACGGACAACTCGGCATCCCATAAGCTCTGCTGGCCTTTGGCCAGTAGAGCTAAAAATGAACATCACCAAACCAGTCATATTAATTGAAGGACTTACAAATTGTAATGAAAATTTCTACCTTAATATAAATACTATTTTTAAGCTGTTGTTATCACTTACGATTGGCTCATGTGCATGTGAGCAAAGTTTTAGTGCTTTAAGAAGATTGAAAACGTGGTCAAGAACGTCCATGAAGGAAGAAAGGTTAAATGGCTTGGCTCTGTTATATGTTCACCGAGAAGTTAAATTCCTTAGATATCCTGAAAAGGTGGGATGCGACAGGACATCATAGAATAGCAATAGCGTTTGACAACTAAAACCAAAACCTAATGCATGGGATATAGACAGAGTGTTATGTGGCGAATTATAGATAACATGTGGCGGACGCTGTTAATTTTGTATTTTGTTTTTTCAATAACAAGGGGTCAAAATCGTTTCACCGCTCGAAACGCATTAAAATAATTTACACATTTGTACTTGTTGTCCTACCAAGTATACTCTAAGACATGTTATTTTTCTTATGGCAGCGACGATGGGTTTTGGACCTCATATAGTAATGGACCCTGTATTACAATAAATTCTGGTAAAATAATGATTTTAAAACTGTATTTTATTTTTTATTCTAAACGTGAGATACTCACTGTAAAATCAAAGCAAACCACTGGCACCAAATTAAGACTGAGATGAGAAATCTCGAAATTCATTTTCGTCGGTGTTTATGGTTCGGTTTTGGTTAAGATTGTATACAAATGTTGCATATACATTAATCGGACATGCGTGAAAATTTTATGGATGCATAACTAGGTCTACAATTTTTTCAAATTTCATGAAATTTGATAAACTATATACATTTTATGTATATGCAATCAGTCCTCAAAATGCCCTCAGAATGCCAAGAAAACGCAGGAAATCGCACCAAAATTTCAACTTTTTTTTAGCGACCCTACTAGCAAAAGGATTTTTGCCTCCGTCAAATTTTCGGTCTGTTTACAGGCCTGATAGTTCAAATAATTTTCAAGTTATAGCCAAGGTCAGGTTAAAATATGATGGACGTCAACTACGGACAAAGTGATCCCTAAGTGTCTCCCATGCTATGCAGGCGACACAAAAATTAAGTCCATCTGAGATAATAGATAATTATATCAAACTAAGGACTGAATAAAGTAACAACAATAATAACTAATTTATGTTGTATCTGTTATTTCACTTTCAGCTGAGCGGTTTATTCTCCGGGTCATCTCCTGACGTAGGGGGCAGGAAGGACCATCTCCAGTCATTACTTTTATGGCAAGGTATTATCACTCCTAATGTGGGAGAGGTATTTATTATCCAATAGAAACCTTGAAGCATGTTCAAAACTGTTTCTCCATATATAGTATGCCAATGTAGCGCTTTTATTTTAATCTTAAATTTTCCACACAAATATGGTCTTAACGTTTTATTGACTTTCAATGACGTAATAGTTTTTTTTATAAATATAACTAAAGCAGAACAGTGCTGTAATATTATTAAACTTTCCGAACGAACATTTCATGAGGAAACAGTTTCTCTGCGTTATTAATGGTAGGCCAGTTCAGTGCTGTAACTTTACTACACTTTGCTGATGTTTTCTCCGATATCATCGATGCAAACAAACTGTCAGACAAATTACTACCTTCTTTACCCAAAATCACATAACTCGACAACATCTATCCTCATTATCAGTTATAAATTCTGGTTTTGTCATAAAAATAGACACAGATCTGTTGATGGAAATTTTTCCATCTACAGATTTTGATGTTTGACATTTGAAAATGGAATCATTATAAATAATTACAATGTGATCTTAAAGGGACACTGTCCGTAACTTTTAGCTTATAAAACACACACTAATTATGTTCGCAAACATTACATACCAAACATTACTGAATATTTACTAATTAAAGCAGGATTGTTTGATGGAATTCAGTCGCGGTACAAAAAAAAAAAGAGAAACCATTTCGGGCGTTTGAACTCGCAGCCCAAACTAAAATTAAAGTCGCGGTAATAATAGTGAACGTAAAGTGGTCTACCTAGCTCCCAACTGAGCTAAGCGGGCTATACATATTACGCGCTAAATACTATGGTGAAAACCTAATGCGCTAATGGAAGTCACGTGATCGCAGAAAAGGTAAATACGGTGGGTCCCACTTTATTTACAAATAATAATTTAAGCTTTTTTTTTCCAAACTCACGAATGTATTACTACAGACTTCTTAGTGTCTATGCTCATGTTTTCATGTATATATTTCACTGAATAAAAGTCCGACAGTTATTTGGTTATGCTCAATATCTGCTTACTTACGGACAGTGTCCCTTTAAAAGAAAAAAAATTCTGTTAAAGGTTAATGGTATTAATGATAGTGTAACCTTACAGGTATAATGTCAAAAGCCTGCATTTATTCAGCTTGTCACCAATTAGCAGTTCTACAGGAAAGCAGTGCCAAACACCATAACATCTGGTAATGAGTCCTTTTATATTGATATTACAAAGGGAACGTCTTAAAGGTACACACGGAAATCTTTAATTTTTGTAACACTCGCTGTGATCCATTAGTATTTCTACAGAACTTGCATTTGTTTAATAATTAATATTAATTATAAGAATAATACACAGCAAAATGATTTTTGTGTAAAACTAACTGTTGATTATATTGCACCAATGATAAATATTTAAACACGGGGTAGAATAATGAAGTAAAATTTAAAACTCAAAATTGTATTTAATCATATGCAAGCAGGTTAACAGTATAAGGATTCTGAATTAATAATCTGAAATGCTAATTTTAATGATCGATAAAAATTCCAAGATTGCTTTAATGGTTACATTAAACCAAAAATAAAAATGCAATGTTTGCACTGCTAAAACCGACACTTAAAACCACCCCAAGCTCCTGGAAATATTTAGAAATGATATCAAACAATGTCTCTTAAAAACTGCATAATTACAAACATATGTATGATTATGACTAAATATACACCAGGAGTATGATCTCAAAAGGACAAAGAAAAAACTAGAACTATCACTGAAGGTGATGAATATTCCCATTTAAATCTAAGTCAAACAAAGGGCCATAATTCTATAATAAATTAGGCAATCAACAATGGGTCATAAGTTGTTATGTGTATATGAAGTTTGGGAACAACCCATTTAAAACTGTTTGAGGAATGCAAGTAATAAAAATATGTTACGCGTCGGGACGCGATGGGACAGGACGGTAAAAAAATGTGCTACACGATGGGACGGGATGAAAGACAACGTGATTCCTACACTTTGTGAAAGCGGGGATATAATAAATGACTTGACAATTTTTAGCAGATAATATTTATGAGCATTCCATATTTTTAAAGCAGGAAGTCTGGAGAAGATGGTTGCAAAAAACTGATAAATAGGTCTTTGAATTCATAATTAACACTGGCACACACATCAATTTTGCCTAACGTCAAACTCATACGTGATTTCATTGAAACTAGTTTTCAAATCAAATTTGTTTAAAATCCAAAACTGTTTTAAAATTGATTGTGTGCATAAGCTGAAATATGCCTATTTTTCAATAATCCAAGGGAAGAACTCTGTTATGCGCACATCAAATATGCCTATTTTTCAATAATCCAAGGGAAGAACTCTGTTATGCACACATCAAATTTGCTTATTTTCACAATCATACAACGTTTTATTAAGATTCTTTTTAAAACTAAACCTTCATGATCATTTTTTTTTTCGATCTGATTATCTGAAATGTGCCTATTTTTTCAATAACTTGGCAAATAATGTGTCAATACTGCTCATTTCCGAACCTGTTTGAGATCTTATTGAAAAAAAAAAGCTACGAGCCAAATTTCATGAAAATCATAAAAATGTTTGCTCATGTTATCATGCTCAAAAGTGTCATCTAAAAAAGAAATGACAACGAACAACACGCCATCGCATCTTTGGCCAGTAGAGCTAAAAATTAGTATGACTCGAGCATACTAAAATAAATCCGGTCTGAAAAAGAGCTAGCTGAGGATGAAACCGATGTTTTATAAAATAAGCCCGTAGCCTTATACTAATACCAGACAGTTAGGCAAATTACATCGTAGAAGAATATCCAGTGCAGAACTGTTACAGCAGGGCAGGAAAATTTATTTCTAAGTTACTCGTCCTAAGTAATATTTGAATGGTCAAACTGATAAATTGTTAAATAATTTATCTGAATTTCTACTCATCCTGCATCAATGACCACTCATCATGGTGAGCGGACAAGTGGAATTGTCGTGCCTTGGAAAAGTCACAGAAGTAAAGTAGAAGAATATCCAGTGCAGAAAAGTCACAGAAGTGATAACATTGCTTCTGAGAGTTCAATAAAGCTTTGACTTATGTACACCGAGATATAATTTCCCAAGATGCAAGTAAAAACCAGATCAAGGCGCAATATGGCAATGAGCTTTTCTAGTAAAACAACAACAATGTAAATCAAGGTCTTAAGAGGAGTAATTAAAGCTATGTCTTAAAGGGACACATGGCAATCTTGATTTTTTTAAAACACACAGCGTCCCGTTAGTTTTTCTACATAATTTGCATTTGTTCAATCATTAATATTAATTTTAACAAGAGGTCAATGACCTTGAAGCTCTACTGATTGATTTTGATTTCAGGAAGTAGTCGCTACAGACTTGTTTTTTGAAAAATTGTTTTTAGCCGTGGCGGCCATCTTGAATTTCCGGCCGACCTGAAATTTTGCTAGGATCAATTAGACATCAAGAGCAACATTCCTGTGAAGTTTCATGAAAATCCGTCAAGTAGTTTCAAAGGAATAGTCGCTACAAGTTTTCATTATATAACTCTATGTAAACAAAGAAGGCCGCTGACAGCCATGTTTAACGTCGAATCAAAATAATGTTTGACTCCGATAACCATCATGTCATGCTGATCATTTTACAAAAAGTCCCATATCAATATCACTTATAGTTTTCAAGACGTAGTCGCTACAAGCTTCTTTTTTAAAAAATCTAATTTTAGCTGTGGTGGCCATCCTGAATTTCTGGCCGATCTGAAATTTTGCTAGGATCAATTAAACATTAAGAGCAACATTCCTGTAAAGTTTCATGAAAATCTACAAAGTAGTTTCAAAGGATTAGTCGCTACAAGTTTTTACTATATAACTCTATGTAAACAAAGATGGCTGCTGGCAGCCATGTTTAACGTTGAATCAAAAATTTTTTTGACAAGGACCAACATCATGTCATGCTGATCATTTTACAAAAAGTCCAATATCAATATCACTTATAGTTTTCAAGTAGTAGTCGCTACAAACTTGTATTTTGAAAATCTATTTTTAGCCATGGCAGTCATCTTGAATTTCCGGGCGACCTGAAATTTTGCTAGGATCAATTAGACATCAAGAGCAACATTCCTGTGAAGTTTCATGAAAATCCGTCAAGTAGTTTCAGAGGAGTAGTCGCTACAAATTTTCATTATATAACTCTATGTAAACAAAGATGGCCACTGGCAGCCATGTTTAACGTCGAATCAAAATAATGTTTGGCTCTTATAACCATTATGTCATGCTGATCATTTTACGAAAAAGTCCCATATCAATATCACTTATAGTTTTCAAGACGTAGTCGCTACAAACTTCTTTTTTAAAAATCTATTTTTAGCTGTGGCGGCCATCTTGAATTTCTGGCCGATCTGAAATTTTGCTAGGATCAATTAGACATTAAGAGCAATATTCCTGTAAAGTTTCATGAAAATCTATCAAGTAGTTTCAAAGGAGTAGTCGCTACAAGTTTTTACTATATAACTGTATGTAAACAAAGATGGCCTCTGGCAGCCATGTTTAACGTTGAATCAAAACGATTTTTGACAAGGACCAACATCATGTCATGCTGATCATTTTAGAAAAAGTCCCATATCAATATCACTTATAGTTTTCAAGAAGTAGTCGCTACAAACTTGTATTTTGAAAATTTATTTTTAGCCGTGGCGGCCATCTTGAATTTCCGGCCGATCTGAAATTTTGCTAGGATCAATTAGACATGAAAAGCAACATTCCTGTGAAGTTTCATGAAAATCCGTCAAGTAGTTTCAGAGGAGTAGTTGCTACAAGTTTTCATTATATAACTCTATGTAAACAAAGATGGCCGCTGGCAGCCATGTTTAACGTCGAATCAAAACGATTTTCGACAAGGACCAACATCATGTCATGCTGATCATTTTAGAAAAAGTCCCATATCAATATCACTTATAGTTTTCATGAAGAAGTCGCTACAAACTTGTTTTTTAAAAACCTATTTTTAGATCTGGCGGCCATCTTGGATTTCACATCAACATGAATTTTTGCTAGGATCAACTAGACTTCATGGGCAACATTTCTGTAAAGTTTCATGAAAATCCATTCAGTAGTTTCAGAGGAGAAGTCGCTACAAAAAAAGTTTACGGACAGACGGATAGACGGACGACGGACGCCGCACCACGGCATAAGCTCTGCTGATCTCTGATCAGTAGAGCTAAAAATAGTATAAAGCAAATTGCGTGTGTATATTTCAAACTGGTAAATATATTGCACTATTTGGTAGAATAACAAAGAACAATTGAAAACTCAAATTTAAGTTAAATTTATAAATCAAGATTGCCATGTCCCTTTAAAGACATTTTCTATAGTTTTTTCTACATAACCGATTTTCTTTTTGTACAGTAAGTCTGTTATATATATCGACAGAAAAGGCAAAAATAATGGTAGGTCAGCATGCTTGTTAAAATTTTAAAAAATAATTTGTAATGCCACCGTCATGTCAATCTGTCCAAAAAGTTGAACAAGTCCATAAAATAGCTAAATAAGATATTTTTGAAGTCTAATCATTTATTCATTGGTCACAGTTCTGCTAAAATTGTATTAAAGTAAAGAACATTTAATTACAATAACATTTAAAGCTCATCTTTATGTAAAACCTATATTTTTTTACAAAATCTGTTGAGACCATTACCACAATTTATGCACAAATTAGCCCATAATGATACAATTTCCTTTTTTTTTTTGTATGTTCCCAATAACAGAATTTTTTTAAACTTTCTAAGCACATAATTTAACATATATAAAAACAAAATGTGCAATAAAAATGATAGGTCCCCATGCTTGTTTAGAAAAAGAATTTGAAACCCTACCCCTATGCTAAATTGAATTGAATTGAATGTTGTTTAACGGCTCATCAACACAGTATAGGTTATTTAGAGCCGCCCCAGAGAGAGGGGAAGGATACATAGGAATCCGGGAACCTGCCCTACTCTTATTATCGAATAGATTCCTATGGTTCTTTAACGTGCTCGGAGGATAGACCAATACACGGGACCGACCGGTTTACGTCCCCATCCGACGGACGAGGCTAAGGTAAAGTGTCTTGCCCAAGAACACACCGAAGGAACTCAGTGGCACCACGGAGGATTGAACCCGGGGCCTCCGGTTACAAATCCGCCGCGCTACCGACTGCGCCACGCCAGCCCCTTCCCTATGCTAAAAGGCCAAGTTTTGTATGAAATTATATAGAAATGGTATATTTTCCTTTTTTGTTATGTTCCTAATAACAGAATTTGTTCAAACTTCCTAGGCACTTATTTGAACATATATTTAGACAATATATTCAATTAAATTTATAGGTCACCATGCATATTGAGATTTAATATTGGTTTTTGGAACCGTACCATTATGCTTAATTTTTTTAATTTTGTTGGTATTTTTACAAAATGCTATATTTTTCCTATTTTATGTATCTAATAATAGGCCTTTATTTAAATAAAGACAATAAAAAAAAAATAAAATAAAAAAAAAGACAAAAAATAGAACTAGACATCAAAAGCAACATTCCAGTAAATTTTGAGGAAAATCCATCCAATAGTTTTAGAAGCGAAGTCGCCCAAAAAAGCTGCGCATGGAAAACTACAGCAAATGCCTTTAAGTGTGATTCATGTTTTCATGTAGTTTCTGAGAAATAGAGACAAACACAAAAAGTTGAAAATTTAAAATGTACAAGTCTGTGAATCAGTTAACAGCATCACAGGCACATGCAGACACTCATCAGTATAGGATAATTTACAAGTTAATAACAGTTACAAGAAATGTGCCAGAAGGTGACCCTTTATATTATTCAGCAGAAAACTAAATTCTATTTATAGTAACAATGACATTAAATTTTTTCTTATATGGTCATACTACACCAATTCATTTTCCATAGGCCTACCTTATAGGTCTAAGCTCTGTACTGAGTTCCCTAATATAGGAGGCTATATTT
The DNA here is from genome assembly GCA_037043455.1 of Cyrtodaria siliqua. Classification (NCBI taxonomy): domain Eukaryota; kingdom Metazoa; phylum Mollusca; class Bivalvia; order Adapedonta; family Hiatellidae; genus Cyrtodaria; species Cyrtodaria siliqua. Next base: position 1,788 of record JAWPHD010022466.1, on the reverse strand, counting down.
TTTATTACTTGTTTTGAAAGACCTATCTTAGTTTTATCAAAAAAACATACAGACGCCATACATTGAGTATGTTTTGTAAAAGCTGTTTTGGTCGGATGGTGCTGACCCACCTACTTGCATGTAGAAACATGAGGAAAATGTAAAATATACTTCTTACTTTGATTATGCAACACATTATGAATACATTGCACAAATGTATGATTTAACCTTTATAAGTACTCTTCAAAGGTTGAATTTTAATTTTTTAGCAAGATTTTTTGGTTTGATTACCTTGACAACCAATCAAAATTAAGAGATTCTGTGTAATAGCTCCGAATTTACCCTGTAACTTTTTCCCTGCCTGCTGATTGGTTGATAATTGGTGTAGTCTGATCTAAAGAGACATTCAAACTTGACTGAAGTTGTTTTTTTCTGGCTAAATTGTTTGATACATTCGATCTGAGAGAAATGATGTCATTTTTTTTAAGAAAAAAATCCTTTTCGACGAAATATGAGGGCTTAAAAGAGCTTGGGCTAAAGCAAAATTCCTTCGTTTTTTACGCGTAAATCCAGAATCTTAAAAATTCCATATCTCGACAACCGTTCCAATCTTTTGCTTCAAATAAAGTGATTTTAAATTGATTTCATCAACAACATGTGATTTTCAACCAGTTGAAGCTATCTTGAAAATAATATCTACTCAAAAAATATATTTGTGATTTTCAGGGGTCAAAATAGCAGATTTTTCCATAAAACGCCACTGTTTTTGTATGTATTCAAAATCTGCATTCAAATGAATTAATTAACATTATTCAGCAGGTTCTATATGTGAAACCATCAAGAAAATGCAACTTTTCAATTTAGAAATGACAAAAAATAAATCTGAGACTATCCTCCCCAACTCCATTTTTAGGGCCATGCCATGTTTTACAATATGCTCATTACACAAGATTGCCTGTTACTGTACTGTTTCTTGTATTTTTTTTATTAGATATTGTTTATACCATCTTTACAGGTCATTTTCATGTAACCATGCAGCCAATAAGCTCTGTTTAAAGTACAGATCCATGAAAATTCATTAAAATGAAGGGGGTTGGGTAGAAAAAAACCTTTTGAAAAACATACAAAAGGTCATATTTTTTGCCAACTAAATAATTTAATTTGTAAAATGTATTAAACCGCATAACATATTTGCATATCGACACTAACCGTATAGAAGCGATGCACTCAAAGTCAGAGTTTACCTCAACATCTTTTTCAAAACAGACAAAAGCGGCTTTTCGACATCTTTTCGGACAGATGTAGATTGGCGCTTTCTGACATTTTTGCCAAACAATGTATGCAAAGCCCTCAGAAATGAATAAAACTTACTAGATATACCTTTAACTAGTCAAACATGTGCATTACAGGCTAATTTTGTATACCAGGTGTCAGGTATGGCTAATTTTGTGTCCACTACTCTCAATAAAGGAATTTAATTACCTATGTTGCATCATAAAACTTTCAAATATTTAAAAAACATTTAAAGAGTTATCAGAAAAGTCAAAATACACCATAATTCAACATTTCACACACTTTCAAATCATTGTGTTAGGAAAAAAGTATGTCTACTTTCACTTTTACCCTATGCAGAATCTATCTTTAGGTCATACTACATCAATTCATTTTCCATAGGCCTACCTTATAGGTCTAAGCTCTGTACTGAGTTCCCTAATATAGGAAGCTATATTTTTTATTACTTGTTTTGAAAGACCTATCTTAGTTTTATCAAAAAAACATACAGAAGCCATACATTGAGTATGTTTTGTA
>JAWPHD010022465.1:0-25002 GCA_037043455.1 Cyrtodaria siliqua | reverse complement strand
CGTAAGAACGGAATATATATCTGTAAGAACTGAATATATATGTGTAAGAACTGAATATATATGTGTTAGAACTGAATATATATGTGTAAGAACTGAATATATATGTGTAAGAACTGAATATATATGCGTAAGAATGGAATATATATGCATAAGAACGATATATATATGCGTAAGAACGGAATATATATGAGTAAGAATGGAATATATATGTGTAAGAACGGAATATATATGTGTAAGAACTGAATATATATGTGTAAGGACGGAATATATATGCTTAAGAACGTAATTTATATGCGTAAGAACGGAATATATATGTGTAAGAACTGAATATTTATGCGTAAGATCGGAATATATATGCGTTAGAACGGAATATATATGCGTAAGAACGGAATATATATGCGTAAGAACGGAATATATATGTGTAAGAACTGAATATATATGCGTAAGAACTGAATATATATGCGTAAGCTGAATATATATGTGTAAGAACTGAATATATATGCGTAAGATCGGAATATATATGCGTAAGAACGGAATATATATGCGTAAGAACGGAATATATATGCGTAAGAACGGAATATAATTGTAAGAACTGAAGATATATGTGTAAGAACGGAATATAAATGAGTAAGAACGGAATATAATTGTAAGAACTGAAGATATAAGTGTAAGAACTGATTATATATCTCTAAGAACTGAATATATATGTGTAAGAACTAAATATATATGAGTAAGAACGGAATATATATGCCTAAGAACTGAATATATATCTGTAAGAACGGAATATATATGCGTAAGAACGGAATTTATATGCGTAAGAACGGAATATATATGCGTAATAACTGAATATATATGCGTAAGAACTGAATATATATGCGTAAGAACGGAATATATATGCGTAAGAACTGAATATATATGCGTAAGAACGGAATATATATGCGTAAGAACGGAATATATATGCGTAAGAACGGAATTTATATGCGTAAGAACGGAATATATATGCGTAAGAACGGAATATATATGCGTAAGAACGGAATTTATATGCGTAAGAACGGAATATATTTGCGTAAGAACTGAATATATATGCGTAAGAACTGAATATATATGTGTAAGAACTGAATATATATGCGTAAGAACGGAATATATATGCGTAAGAACTGAATATATATGTGTAAGAACTGAATATATATGTGTAAGAACTGAATATACATGTGTAAGAACTGAATATATATGCGTAAGATCGGAATATATATGCGTAAGAACGGAATATATATGCGTAAGAACGGCATATATATGCGTAAGAACGGAATATATATGCGTAAGAACTGAATATATATGTGTAAGAACTGAATATATATGCGTAAGAACGGAATATATATGCGTAAGAACGGAATATATATGCGTAAGAACGGAATATTTATGCGTAAGAACGGAATATATATGTATTAGAACAGAATATATATGTGTAAGAACGGAATATATATGCGTAAGAATGAAATATATATGTGTAAGAAATAAATATATATGTGTGAGAACTGAATATATATGTGTTATAACTGAATATATATGTGTAAATACTGAATATATATGCGTAAGAATGGAATATATATGTGTAAGAACTGAATATATATGTGTGAGAACTAAATATATATGTGTAAGAACTGAATATATATGTGTAAGAACTGAATATATATGCGTAAGAACGGAAAATATATTTGTAAGAACTGAATATATATGTGTATGAACTGAATATGTATGTGTAAGAACTGAATATATATGTGTAAGAACTGAATATATATGTGTAAGAACTGAATTTATACGTGTAAGAACTGAATATATATATGTAAGAACTGAATATATATGAGTAAGAACTGAATATATATGCGTAAGAACTAAATATATATGCATAAAAACGGAATATATATGCGTAAGAACGGAATATATATGCGTAAGAACGGAATATATATGCGTAAGAACGGAATATATATGCGTAAGAACGGAATATATATGTATTAGAACAGAATATAAATGTGTAAGAACGAAATATATATGCGTAAGAAAGAAATATATATGTGTAAGAAATAAATATATATGTGTGAGAACTGAATATATATGTGTAAGAACTGAAAATATATGTGTAAATACTGAATATATATGCGTAAGAACGGAATATATATGTGTAAGAACTGAATATATATGTGTAAGAACGGAATATATATGTGTAAGAACTGAATATATATGTGTAAGAACTGAATATATATGTGTAAGAACTGAATATATATGTGTAAGAACTGAAAATATATGCCTAAGATCGTAATATATATGCGTAAGAACTGAATATATATGCGTAAGAACGGAATATATATGTGTAAGAACTGAATATATATTTGTAAGAACTGAATATATATGCGTAAGAACAGAATATATATGCGTAAGAACGGAATATATATGCGTAAGAACGGAATATATATGTGTAAGAACTGAATATATATGCGTAAGAACTGAATATATGCGTAAGAACTGAATATATATGCGTAAGAACTGAATATATATGTTTAAGAACTGAATATATATGTGTAAGAACTGAATATATATGCGTAAGAACGGAATATATATGTGTAAGAACTGAATATATATGCGTAAGAACGGAATATATATGTGTAAGAACTGAATATATATGTGTACGAACTGAAAATATAAGCGTAAGAACGGAATATATATGCGTAAGAACTGAATATGTATGCGTAAGAATGGAATATATATGCGTAAGAACGGAATATATATGCGTAAGAACGGAATATATATGCGTAAGATCGGAATATATATGCGTATAAACGGAATATATATGTGTAAGAACTGAATATATATGTGTAAGGACGGAATATATATGCGTAAGAATGGAATATATATGTGTAAGAACTGAATATATATGTGTAAGAACGGAATATAGATATGTAAGAACTGAATATATATGTGTAAGAACTGAATATATATGTGTTATAACTGAATATATATGTGTAAGAACTGAATATATATGTGTAAAAACTGAATATATATGCGTAAGAATGGAATATATATGCGTAAGAACGGAATATATATGCGTAAGAACGGAATATATATGCGTAAGAACGGAATATATATGCGTAAGAACGGAATATTTATGCGTAAGAACGGAATATATATGTATTAGAACAGAATATATATGTGTAAGAACGGAATATATATGCGTAAGAATGAAATATATATGTGTAAGAAATAAATATATATGTGTGAGAACTGAATATATATGTGTAAGAACTGAATATATATGTGTAAATACTGAATATATATGCGTAAGAACGGAATATATATGTGTAAGAACTGAATATATATGTGTGAGAACTAAATATATATGTGTAAGAACTTAATATATATGCGTAAGAACGGAATATATATATGTAAGAACTGAATATATATGTGTACGAACTGAATATATATCCGTAAGAACTGAATATATATGCGTAAGAATGGAATATATATGCGTAAGAACGGAATATATATGCGTAAGAACGGAATTTATATGCGTAAGAACGGAATATATTTGCGTAAGAACTGAATATATATGCGTAAGAACTGAATATATATGTGTAAAAACTGAATATATATGCGTAAGAACGGAATATATATGCGTAAGAACTGAATATATATGTGTAAGAACTGAATATATATGTGTAAGAACTGAATATACATGTGTAAGAACTGAATATATATGCGTAAGATCGGAATATATATGCGTAAGAACGGAATATATATGCGTAAGAACGGCATATATATGCGTAAGAACGGAATATATATGCGTAAGAACTGAATATATATGTGTAAGAACTGAATATATATGCGTAAGAACGGAATATATATGCGTAAGTACGGAATATATATGCGTAAGAACGGAATATTTATGCGTAAGAACGGAATATATATGTATTAGAACAGAATATATATGTGTAAGAACTGAATATATATGTGTAAATACTGAATATATATGCGTAAGAACGGAATATATATGTGTAAGAACTGAATATATATGTGTGAGAACTAAATATATATGTGTAAGAACTGAATATATATGTGTAAGAACTGAATATATATGCGTAAGAACGGAAAATATATTTGTAAGAACTGAATATATATGTGTATGAACTGAATATGTATGTGTAAGAACTGAATATATATGTGTAAGAACTGAATATATATGTGTAAGAACTGAATTTATACGTGTAAGAACTGAATATATATATGTAAGAACTGAATATATATGAGTAAGAACTGAATATATATGCGTAAGAACTAAATATATATGCATAAAAACGGAATATATATGCGTAAGAACGGAATATATATGCGTAAGAACGGAATATATATGCGTAAGAACGGAATATATATGCGTAAGAACGGAATATATATGTATTAGAACAGAATATAAATGTGTAAGAACGGAATATATATGCGTAAGAAAGAAATATATATATGTGTAAGAAATAAATATATATGTGTGAGAACTGAATATATATGTGTAAGAACTGAAAATATATGTGTAAATACTGAATATATATGCGTAAGAACGGAATATATATGTGTAAAAACTGAATATATATGTGTAAGAACGGAATATATATGTGTAAGAACTGAATATATATGTGTAAGAACTGAAAATATATGCCTAAGATCGTAATATATATGCGTAAGAACTGAATATATATGCGTAAGAACGGAATATATATGTGTAAGAACTGAATATATATGTGCAAGAACGGAATATATATGCGTAAGAATGGAATATATATGTGTAAGAACTGAATATATATGTGTAAGAACTGAATATATATGTGTAAGAACTGAATATATATGTGTAAGAACTGAATATATATGTGTAAGAACTGAATATATATTTGTAAGAACTGAATATATATGCGTAAGAACAGAATATATATGCGTAAGAACGGAATATATATGCGTAAGAACGGAATATATATGTGTAAGAACTGAATATATATGCGTAAGAACTGAATATATGCGTAAGAACTGAATATATATGCGTAAGAACTGAATATATATGTTTAAGAACTGAATATATATGTGTAAGAACTGAATATATATGCGTAAGAACGGAATATATATGTGTAAGAACTGAATATATATGCGTAAGAACGGAATATATATGTGTAAGAACTGAATATATATGTGTACGAACTGAATATATATGCGTAAGAACGGAATATATATGCGTAAGAACTGAATATGTATGCGTAAGAATGTAATATATATGCGTAAGAACGGAATATATATGCGTAAGAACGGAATATATATGCGTAAGATCGGAATATATATGCGTATAAACGGAATATATATGTGTAAGAACTGAATATATATGTGTAAGGACGGAATATATATGCGTAAGAATGGAATATATATGTGTAAGAACTGAATATATATGTGTAAGAACGGAATATAGATATGTAAGAACTGAATATATATGTGTAAGAACTGAATATATATGTGTTATAACTGAATATATATGTGTAAGAACTGAATATATATGTGTAAAAACTGAATATATATGCGTAAGAATGGAATATATATGCGTAAGAACGGAATATATATGCGTAAGAACGGAATATATATGCGTAAGAACGGAATATATATGCGTAAGAACGGAATATTTATGCGTAAGAACGGAATATATATGTATTAGAACAGAATATATATGTGTAAGAACGGAATATATATGCGTAAGAATGAAATATATATGTGTAAGAAATAAATATATATGTGTGAGAACTGAATATATATGTGTAAGAACTGAATATATATGTGTAAATACTGAATATATATGCGTAAGAACGGAATATATATGTGTAAGAACTGAATATATATGTGTGAGAACTAAATATATATGTGTAAGAACTGAATATATATGTGTAAGAACTGAATATATATGCGTAAGAACGGAAAATATATTTGTAAGAACTGAATATATATGTGTATGAACTGAATATGTATGTGTAAGAACTGAATATATATGTGTAAGAACTGAATATATATGTGTAAGAACTGAATTTATACGTGTAAGAACTGAATATATATATGTAAGAACTGAATATATATGAGTAAGAACTGAATATATATGCGTAAGAACTAAATATATATGCATAAAAACGGAATATATATGCGTAAGAACGGAATATATATGCGTAAGAATGGAATATATATGCGTAAGAATGGAATATATATGCGTAAGAACGGAATATATATGTATTAGAACAGAATATAAATGTGTAAGAACGGAATATATATGCGTAAGAAAGAAATATATATGTGTAAGAAATAAATATATATGTGTGAGAACTGAATATATATGTGTAAGAACTGAAAATATATGTGTAAATACTGAATATATATGCGTAAGAACGGAATATATATGTGTAAGAACTGAATATATATGTGTAAGAACTGAATATATATGTGTTATAACTGAATATATATGTGTAAGAACTGAATATATATGTGTAAAAACTGAATATATATGCATAAGAATGGAATATATATGCGTAAGAACGGAATATATATGCGTAAGAACGGAATATATATGCGTAAGAACGGAATATATATGCGTAAGAACGGAATATTTATGCGTAAGAACGGAATATATATGTATTAGAACAGAATATATATGTCTAAGAACGGAATATATATGCGTAAGAATGAAATATATATGTGTAAGAAATAAATATATATGTGTGAGAACTGAATATATATGTGTAAGAACTGAATATATATGTGTAAATACTGAATATATATGCGTAAGAACGGAATATATATGTGTAAGAACTGAATATATATGTGTGAGAACTAAATATATATGTGTAAGAACTGAATATATATGTGTAAGAACTGAATGTATATGCGTAAGAACGGAAAATATATTTGTAAGAACTGAATATATATGTGTATGAACTGAATATGTATGTGTAAGAACTGAATATATATGTGTAAGAACTGAATATATATGTGTAAGAACTGAATTTATACGTGTAAGAACTGAATATATATATGTAAGAACTGAATATATATGAGTAAGAACTGAATATATATGCGTAAGAACTAAATATATATGCATAAAAACGGAATATATATGCGTAAGAACGGAATATATATGCGTAAGAACGGAATATATATGCGTAAGAACGGAATATATATGCGTAAGAACGGAATATATATGTATTAGAACAGAATATAAATGTGTAAGAACGGAATATATATGCGTAAGAAAGAAATATATATGTGTAAGAAATAAATATATATGTGTGAGAACTGAATATATATGTGTAAGAACTGAAAATATATGTGTAAATACTGAATATATATGCGTAAGAACGGAATATATATGTGTAAGAACTGAATATATATGTGTAAGAACGGAATATATATGTGTAAGAACTGAATATATATGTGTAAGAACTGAATATATATGTGTAAGAACTGAATATATATGTGTAAGAACTGAAAATATATGCCTAAGATCGTAATATATATGCGTAAGAACTGAATATATATGCGTAAGAACGGAATATATATGTGTAAGAACTGAATATATATGTGCAAGAACGGAATATATATGCGTAAGAATGGAATATATATGTGTAAGAACTGAATATATATGTGTAAGAACTGAATATATATGTGTAAGAACTGAATATATATGTGTAAGAACTGAATATATATGTGTAAGAACTGAATATATATTTGTAAGAACTGAATATATATACGTAAGAACAGAATATATATGCGTAAGAACGGAATATATATGCGTAAGAACGGAATATATATGTGTAAGAACTGAATATATATGCGTAAGAACTGAATATATGCGTAAGAACTGAATATATATGCGTAAGAACTGAATATATATGTTTAAGAACTAAATATATATGTGTAAGAACTGAATATATATGCGTAAGAACGGAATATATATGTGTAAGAACTGAATATATATGCGTAAGAACGGAATATATATGTGTAAGAACTGAATATATATGTGTACGAACTGAATATATATGCGTAAGAACGGAATATATATGCGTAAGAACTGAATATGTATGCGTAAGAATGGAATATATATGCGTAAGAACGGAATATATATGCGTAAGAACGGAATATATATGCGTAAGATCGGAATATATATGCGTATAAACGGAATATATATGTGTAAGAACTGAATATATATGTGTAAGGACGGAATATATATGCGTAAGAATGGAATATATATGTGTAAGAACTGAATATATATGTGTAAGAACGGAATATAGATATGTAAGAACTGAATATATATGTGTAAGAACTGAATATATATGTGTTAGAACTGAATATATATGTGTAAGAACTGAATATATATGTGTAAAAACTGAATATATATGCGTAAGAATGGAATATATATGCGTAAGAACGGAATATATATGCGTAAGAACTAAATATATATGCGTAAGAACGGAATATATATGCGTAAGAACGGAATATATATGTGTAAGAACTGAATATATATGTGTAAGAACGGAATATATATGTGTAATAATTGAATATATATGTGTATGAACTGAATATATATGAGTAAGAACTGAATATATATGTGTAAGAACTGAATATATGTGTAAGAACTGAATATATATGTGTAAGAACTGAATATATATGTGTAAGAACTGAATATATATGAGTAAGAACGGAATATATATGCGTAATAACTAAATATATATGCGTAAGAACGGAATATATATGCGTAAGAACGGAATATATATGCGTAAGAACATAATATATATGCGTAAGAACGGAATATATATGTATTAGAACTGAATATATATGTGTAAGAACGGAATATATATGCGTAAGAATGGAATATATATGTGTAAGAAATAAATATATATGTGTAAGAACTGAATATATTATGTGTAAGAACTGAATATATATGTGTAAATACTGAATATATATGCGTAAGAACTGAATATATATGTGTAAGAACTGAATATATATGTGCAATAACTGAATATATATGTGTAAGAACTGAATATATATGCGTAAGATCGGAATATATATGCGTAAGAACTGAATATATATGCGTAAGAACGGAATATATATGTGTAAGAACTGAATATATATGTGTAAGAACGGAATATATATGCGTAAGAATGGAATATATATGTTGAAGAACTGAATATATATGTATAAGGACTGACTGAATATATAGGTGTAAGAACTGAATATATATGTGTAAGAACTGAATATATATTTGTAAGTACTGAATATATATGTGTAAGAACTGAATATATATGTGTAAGAACTGAATATATATGCGTAAGAACGGAATATATATGTGTAAGAACTGAATATATGTGCGTAAGAACGGAATATATATGTGTAAGAACTGAATATATATGTGTACGAACTGAATATATATGCGTAAGAACTGAATATATATGCGTATGGATGGAATATATATGCGTAAGAACGGAATATATATGCGTAAGATCGGAATATATATGCGTAAGAACGGAATATATATGCGTATGAACTGAATATATATGTGTAAGAACTGAATATATGCGTAAGAATGGAATATATATGCGTAAGAACGGAATATATATGCGTAAGAACGGAATATATATGCGTAAGAACAGAATATATATGCGTAAGAACGGAATATATATGTGTAAGAACTGAATATATGTGTGTAAGGACGGAATATATATGCGTAAGAATGGAATATATATATGTAAGAACTGAATATATATGTGTAAGAACGGAATATATATCTGTAAGAACTGAATATATATGTGTAAGAACTGAATATATCTATGTTAGAACTGAATATATATGTGTAAGAACTGAATATATATGTGTAAGAACTGAATATATATGTGTAAGAACGGAATTTATATCTGTAAGAACTGAAAATATATGTGTAAGAACTGAATATATATGTGTTAGAACTGAATATATATGTGTAAGAACTGAATATATGCGTAAGAACTGAATATATGCGTAAGAACTGAATATATATGCGTAAGAACTGAATATATATGTGTAAGAACTGAATATATATGTGTAAGAACTGAATATATATGTGTAAGTACTGAATATATATGTGTAAGAACTGAATATATATGTGTAAGAACTGAATATATATGCGTAAGAACGGAATATCTATGTGTAAGAACTGAATATATATGAGTAAGAACGGAATATATATGCGTAAGATCGGAACATATATGCGTAAGAACGGAATATATATGCGTAAGAACTGAATATATATGTGTAAGAACTGAATATATGCGTAAGAATGGAATATATATGCGTAAGAATGGAATATATATGCGTAAGAACGGAATATATATGCGTAAGAACGGAATATATATGCGTAAGATCGGAATATATATGCGTAAGAACGGAATATATATGTGTAAGAACTGAATATATATGTGTAAGGACGGAATATATATGCGTAAGAATGAAATATATATGTGTAAGAACTGAATATATATGTGTAAGAACGGAATATAGATATGTAAGAACTGAATATATATGTGTAAGAACTGAATATATATGTGTATGAACTGAATATATATGAGTAAGAACTGAAAATATATGTGTAAGAACTGAATATATATGTGTTAGAACTGAATATATATGTGTAAGAACTGAATATATGCGTAAGAACTGAATATATATGCGTAAGAACTGAATATATATGTGTAAGAACTGAATATATATGTGTAAGAACTGAATATATATGTGTAAGTACTGAATATATATGTGTAAGAACTGAATATATATGTGTAAGAACTGAATATATATGCGTAAGAACCGAATATATATGTGTAAGAACTGAATATATATGAGTAAGAACGGAATATATATGTGTAAGAACTGAATATATATGTGTACGAACTGAATAATTATGCGTAAGAACTGAATATATATGCGTAAGAATGGAATATATATGCGTAAGAATGGAATATATATGCGTAAGAACGGAATATATATGCGTAATAACGGAATATATATGTGTAAGAACTGAATATATATGTGCAAGAACGGAATATATATGCGTAAGAATGGAATATATATGTGTAAGAACTGAATATATATGCGTAAGAGCGGAATATATATGCGTAAGAACTGAATATATATATGTAAGAACTGAATATATGCGTAAGAATGGAATATATATGCGTAAGAATGGAATATATATGCGTAAGAACGGAATATATATGCGTAAGAACGGAATATATATGCGTAAGATCGGAATATATATGCGTAAGAACGGAATATATATGTGTAAGAACTGAATATATATGTGTAAGGACGGAATATATATGCGTAAGAATGGAATATATATGTGTAAGAACTGAATATATATGTGTAAGAACGGAATATAGATATGTAAGAACTGAATATATATGTGTAAGAACTGAATATATATGTGTATGAACTGAATATATATGAGTAAGAACTGAAAATATATGTGTAAGAACTGAATATATATGTGTTAGAACTGAATATATATGTGTAAGAACTGAATATATGCGTAAGAACTGAATATATATGCGTAAGAACTGAATATATATGTGTAAGAACTGAATATATATGTGTAAGTACTGAATATATATGTGTAAGAACTGAATATATATGTGTAAGAACTGAATATATATGCGTAAGAACCGAATATATATGTGTAAGAACTGAATATATATGAGTAAGAACGGAATATATATGTGTAAGAACTGAATATATATGTGTACGAACTGAATAATTATGCGTAAGATATGAATATATATGCGTAAGAATGGAATATATATGCGTAAGAATGGAATATATATGCGTAAGAACGGAATATATATGCGTAAGAACGGAATATATATGTGTAAGAACTGAATATATATGTGCAAGAACGGAATATATATGCGTAAGAATGGAATATATATGTGTAAGAACTGAATATATATGCGTAAGAACGGAATATATATGCGTAAGAACTGAATATATATGTGTAAGAACTGAATATATGCGTAAGAATGGAATATATATGAGTAAGAATGGAATATATATGCGTAAGAACGGAATATATATGCGTAAGAACGGAATATATATGCGTAAGAACTGAATATATATGTGTATGAACTGAATATATATGAGTAAGAACTGAATATATATGTGTAAGAACTGAATATATATGTGTAAGAACTGAATATATATGAGTAAGAACGGAATATATATGCGTAAGAACGGAATATATATGCGTAAGAACGGAATATATATGCGTAAGAACGGAATATATATGCGTAAGAAAGGAATATATATGCATAAGAACGGAATATATATGTATTAGAACTGAATATATATGTGTAAGAACGGAATATATATGCGTAAGAATGGAATATACATGTGTAAGAACGGAATATATATGTGTAAGAACTGAATATATATGCGTAAGATCGGGATATATATGCGTAAGAACTGAATATATATGCGTAAGAACGGAATATATATGCGTAAGAATGGAATATATATGTGTAAGAACTGAATATATATGTGTAAGAACTGAATATATATGTGTAAGAACTGAATATATATGTGTAAGAACTGAATATATATGTGTAAGAACTGAATATATATTTGTAAGAACTGAATATATATGCGTAAGATCGGAATATATATGCGTAAGAACTGAATATATATGCGTAAGAACGGAATATATATGCGTAAGAACGGAATATATATGTGTACGAACTGAATATATATGCGTAAGAACTGAATATATATGCGTAAGAACTGAATATATGCATAAGAACTGAATATATATGCGTAAGAACTGAATATATATGTGTAAGAACTGAATATATATGTGTAAGATCTGAATATATATGTGTAAGTACTGAATATATATGTGTACGAACTGAATATATATGTGTAAGAACTGAATATATATGCGTAAGAACGGAATATATATGTGTAAGAACTCAATATATATGCGTAAGAATGGAATATATATGTGTAAGAACTGAATATATATGTGTACGAACTGAATATATATGCGTAAGAACTGAATATATATGCGTAAGAATGGAATATATATGCGTAAGAACGGAATATATATGCGTAAGATCGGAATATATATGCGTAAGAACGGAATATATATATATGTAAAAACTGAATATATGCGTAAGAATGGAATATATATGCGTAAGAACGGAATATATATGCGTAAGAACGGAATATATATGCTTAAGAACGGAATATATATGCGTAAGAACGGAATATATATGTGTAAGAACTGAATATATATGTGTAAGGACGGAATATATATGCGTAAGAATGGAATATATATGTGTAAAAACTGAATATATATGTGTAAGAACGGAATATATATCTGTAGGAACTGAATATATATGTGTAAGAACTGAATATATATGTGTTAGAACTGAATATATATGTGTAAGAACTGAATATATATGTGTAAGAACTGAATATATATCCGTAAGAATGGAATATATATGCGTAAAAACGGAATATATATCCGTAAGAACGGAATATATATGCGTAAGAACGGAATATATATGCGTAAGAACGGAATATATATGTGTAAGAACTGAATATATATGTGTAAGGACGGAATATATATGAGTAAGAATGGAATATATATGTGTAAGAACTGAATATATATGTGTAAGAACGGAATATATATCTGTAAGAACTGAATATATATGTGTAAGAACTAAATATATATGTGTTAGAACTGAATATATATGTGTGAGAACTGAATATATATGTGTAAGATCTGAATATATATGTGTAAGTACTGAATATATATGTGTAAGAACTGAATATATATGTGTAAGAACTGAATATATATGCGTAAGAACGGAATATATATGTGTAAGAACTGAATATATATGCATAAGAACGGAATATATATGTGTAAGAACTGAATATATATGTGTACGAACTGAATATATATGCGTAAGAACTGAATATATATGCGTAAGAATGGAATATATATGCGTAAGAACGGAATATATATGCGTAAGATCGGAATATATATGCGTAAGAACGGAATATATATGCGTAAGAACTGAATATATATGTGTAAAAACTGAATATATGCGTAAGAATGGAATATATATGCGTAAGAACGGAATATATATGCGTAAGAACGGAATATATATGCGTAAGAACGGAATATATATGCGTAAGAACGGAATATATATGCGTAAGAACGGAATATATATGTGTAAGTACTGAATATATATGTGTAAGAACTGAATATATATGTGTAAGAACTGAATATATATGCGTAAGAACGGAATATATATGTGTAAGAACTGAATATATATGCGTAAGAACGGAATATATATGTGTAAGAACTGAATATATATGTGTACGAACTGAATATATATGAGTAAGAACTGAATATATATGCGTAAGAATGGAATATATATGCGTAAGAACGGAATATATATGCGTAAGATCGGAATATATATGCGTAAGAACGGAATATATATGTGTAAGAACTGAATATATATGTGTAAGAACTGAATATATGCGTAAGAATGGAATATATATGCGTAAGAACGGAATATATATGCGTAAGAACGGAATATATATGCGTAAGAACGGAATATATATGTGTAAGAACTGAATATATATGTGTAATGGTCGGAATATGTATGCGTAAAAATGGAATATATATGTGTAAGAACTGAATATATATGTGTAAGAACGGAATATATATCTGTAAGAACTGAATATATATGTGTAAGAACTGAATATATATGTGTTAGAACTGAATATATATGTGTAAGACCTGAATATATATGTGTAAGGACGGAATATATATGCGTAAGAATGGAATATATATGTGTAAGAACTGAATATATATGTGTAAGAACGGAATATATATCTGTAAGAACTGAATATATATGTGTAAGAACTGAATATATATGCGTAAGAACGGAATATATATGTGTAAGAACTGATTATATATGAGTAAGAACTGAATATATATGTGTAAGAACGGAATATATATGTGTACGAACTGAATAATTATGCGTAAGAACTGAATATATATGCGTAAGAATGGAATATATATGCGTAAGAACGGAATATATATGCGTAAGAACGGAATATATATGTGTAAGAACTGAATATATATGCGTAAGAACTGAATATATATGCGTAAGCTGAATATATATGTGTAAGAACTGAATATATATGCGTA
The DNA here is from genome assembly GCA_037043455.1 of Cyrtodaria siliqua. Lineage (NCBI taxonomy): Eukaryota > Metazoa > Mollusca > Bivalvia > Adapedonta > Hiatellidae > Cyrtodaria > Cyrtodaria siliqua. The sequence continues at coordinate 9,698 of JAWPHD010022465.1, read as the reverse complement.
AGAACGGAATATATATGTGTAAGAACTCAATATATATGCGTAAGAATGGAATATATATGTGTAAGAACTGAATATATATGTGTACGAACTGAATATATATGCGTAAGAACTGAATATATATGCGTAAGAATGGAATATATATGCGTAAGAACGGAATATATATGCGTAAGATTGGAATATATATGCGTAAGAACGGAATATATATATATGTAAAAACTGAATATATGCGTAAGAATGGAATATATATGCGTAAGAACGGAATATATATGCGTAAGAACGGAATATATATGCTTAAGAACGGAATATATATGCGTAAGAACGGAATATATATGTGTAAGAACTGAATATATATGTGTAAGGACGGAATATATATGCTTAAGAATGGAATATATATGTGTAAGAACTGAATATATATGTGTAAGAACGGAATATATATCTGTAGGAACTGAATATATATGTGTAAGAACTGAATATATATGTGTTAGAACTGAATATATATGTGTAAGAACTGAATATATATGTGTAAGAACTGAATATATATCCGTAAGAATGGAATATATATGCGTAAAAACGGAATATATATCCGTAAGAACGGAATATATATGCGTAAGAACGGAATATATATGCGTAAGAACGGAATATATATGTGTAAGAACTGAATATATATGTGTAAGGACGGAATATATATGAGTAAGAATGGAATATATATGTGTAAGAACTGAATATATATGTGTAAGAACGGAATATATATCTGTAAGAACTGAATATATATGTGTAAGAACTAAATATATATGTGTTAGAACTGAATATATATGTGTAAGAACTGAATATATATGTGTAAGATCTGAATATATATGTGTAAGTACTGAATATATATGTGTAAGAACTGAATATATATGTGTAAGAACTGAATATATATGCGTAAGAACGGAATATATATGTGTAAGAACTGAATATATATGCATAAGAACGGAATATATATGTGTAAGAACTGAATATATATGTGTACGAACTGAATATATATGCGTAAGAACTGAATATATATGCGTAAGAATGGAATATATATGCGTAAGAACGGAATATATATGCGTAAGATCGGAATATATATGCGTAAGAACGGAATATATATGCGTAAGAACTGAATATATATGTGTAACAACTGAATATATGCGTAAGAATGGAATATATATGCGTAAGAACGGAATATATATGCGTAAGAACGGAATATATATGCGTAAGAACGGAATATATATGCGTAAGAACGGAATATATATGCGTAAGAACGGAATATATATGTGTAAGTACTGAATATATATGTGTAAGAACTGAATATATATGTGTAAGAACTGAATATATATGCGTAAGAACGGAATATATATGTGTAAGAACTGAATATATATGCGTAAGAACGGAATATATATGTGTAAGAACTGAATATATATGTGTACGAACTGAATATATATGAGTAAGAACTGAATATATATGCGTAAGAATGGAATATATATGCGTAAGAACGGAATATATATGCGTAAGATCGGAATATATATGCGTAAGAACGGAATATATATGTGTAAGAACTGAATATATATGTGTAAGAACTGAATATATGCGTAAGAATGGAATATATATGCGTAAGAACGGAATATATATGCGTAAGAACGGAATATATATGCGTAAGAACGGAATATATATGTGTAAGAACTGAATATATATGTGTAAGGACGGAATATGTATGCGTAAGAATGGAATATATATGTGTAAGAACTGAATATATATGTGTAAGAACGGAATATATATCTGTAAGAACTGAATATATATGTGTAAGAACTGAATATATATGTGTTAGAACTGAATATATATGTGTAAGAACTGAATATATATGTGTAAGGACGGAATATATATGCGTAAGAATGGAATATATATGTGTAAGAACTGAATATATATGTGTAAGAACGGAATATATATCTGTAAGAACTGAATATATATGTGTAAGAACTGAATATATATGCGTAAGAACGGAATATATATGTGTAAGAACTGAATATATATGAGTAAGAACTGAATATATATGTGTAAGAACGGAATATATATGTGTACGAACTGAATAATTATGCGTAAGAACTGAATATATATGCGTAAGAATGGAATATATATGCGTAAGAACGGAATATATATGCGTAAGAACGGAATATATATGTGTAAGAACTGAATATATATGCGTAAGAACTGAATATATATGCGTAAGCTGAATATATATGTGTAAGAACTGAATATATATGCGTAAGATCGGAATATATATGCGTAAGAACGGAATATATATGCGTAAGAACGGAATATATATTCGTAAGAACGGAATATAATTGTAAGAACTGAAGATATATGTGTAAGAACTGAATATATAAGTGTAAGAACTGAATATATATCTGTAAGAACTGAATATATATGTATAAGAACTGAATATATATGCGTAAGAACGGAATATATATGCGTAAGAACGGAATATATATGCGTAAGAACTGAATATATATGTGTACGAACTGTATATATATGCGTAAGAACTGAATATATATGCGTAAGAACTGAATATATATGCGTAAGAACGGAATATATATGCGTAAGAACGGAATATATATGCGTAAGAACTGAATATATGCGTAAGAATGGAATATATATGCGTAAGAACGGAATATATATGCGTAAGAACGGAATATATATGCGCAAGAACGGAATATATATGCGTTAGAACGGAATATATATGCGTAAGAACTGAATATATATGTGTAAGAACTGAATATATATGTGTAAGAACTGAATATATATGCGTAAGAACGGAATATATATGCGTAAGAACTGAATATATATGCGTAAGAACTGAGTATATGCGTAAGAACTGAATATATATGCGTAAGAACTGAATATATATGTGTAAGAACTGAATATATATGTGTAAGATATGAATATATATGTGTAAGTACTGAATATATATGTGTAAGAACTGAATATATATGTGTAAGAACTGAATATATATTTGTAAGATCGGAATATATATGTGTAAGATCGGAATATATATGCGTAAAAACGGAATATATATGCGTAAGAACGGAATATATATGTGTTGGAACTGAATATATATGTGTAAGGACGGAATATATATGCGTAAGAATGGAATATATATGTGTAAGAACTAAATATATATGTGTAAGAACGGAATATATATCTGTAAGAACTGAATATATATGTGTAAGAACTGAATATATATGTGTTAAAACTGAATATATATGTGTAAGAACTGAATATATGCGTAAGAACTGAATATATATGTGTAAGAACGGAATATATATGTGTAAGAACTGAATCTATATGTGTAAGAACTGAATATATATGTGTAAGAACGGAATATATATCTGTAAGAACTGAATATATATGTGTAAGAACTGAATATATATGTGTTAGAACTGAATATATATGTGTAAGAACTGAATATATGCGTAAGAACTGAATATATATGCGTAAGAACTGAATATATATGTGTAAGAACTTAATATATATGTGTAAGAACTGAATATATATGTGTAAGTACTGAATATATACGTGTAAGAACTGAATATATATGTGTAAGAACTGAATATATATGCGTAAGAACGGAATATATATGTGTAAGAACTGAATATATATGAGTAAGAACTGAATATATATGTGTAAGAACGGAATATATATGTGTACGAACTGAATAATTATGCGTAAGAACTGAATATATATGCGTAAGAATGGAATATATATGCGTAAGAACGGAATATATATGCGTAAGAACGGAATATATATGTGTAAGAACTGAATATATATGCGTAAGAACTGAATATATATGCGTAAGCTGAATATATATGTGTTAGAACTGAATATATATGCGTAAGATCGGAATATATATGCGTAAGAACGGAATATATATGCGTAAGAACGGAATATATATTCGTAAGAACGGAATATAATTGTAAGAACTGAAGATATATGTGTAAAAACTGAATATATAAGTGTAAGAACTGAATATATATCTGTAAGAACTGAATATATATGTATAAGAACTAAATATATATGCGTAAGAACGGAATATATATGCGTAAGAACGGAATATATATGCGTAAGAACTGAATATATATGTGTACGAACTGTATATATATGCGTAAGAACTGAATATATATGCGTAAGAACTGAATATATATGCGTAAGAACGGAATATATATGCGTAAGAACGGAATATATATGCGTAAGAACTGAATATATGCGTAAGAATGGAATATATATGCGTAAGAACGGAATATATATGCGTAAGAACGGAATATATATGCGCAAGAACGGAATATATATGCGTAAGAACGGAATATATATGCGTAAGAACTGAATATATATGTGTAAGAACTGAATATATATGTGTAAGAACTGAATATATATGCGTAAGAACGGAATATATATGCGTAAGAACTGAATATATATGTGTAAGAACTGAATGTATATGTGTAAGAACTGAATATACATGTGTAAGAACTGAATATATATGCGTAAGATCGGAATATATATGCGTAAGAACGGAATATATATGCGTAAGAACGGAATATATATGCGTAAAAACGGAATATATATGTGTAAGAACTGAATATATATGTGTAAATACTGAATATATATGCGTAAGAACTGAATATATATGTGTAAGAACTGAATATATATTTGTAAGAACTGAATATATGTGTGTAAGAACTGAATATATATGCGTAAGATCGGAATATATATGAGTAAGAACTGAATATATATGCGTAAGAACGGAATATATATGTGTAAGAACTGAATATATATGTGTAAGAACGGAATATATATGTGTAAGAACGGAATATATATCTGTAAGAACTGAATATATATGTGTAAGAACTGAATATATATGTTTTAGAACTGAATATATATGTGTAAGAACTGAATATATATGCGTAAGAACTGAGTATATGCGTAAGAACTGAATATATGCGTAAGAACTGAATATATATGTGTAAGAACTGAATATATATGTGTAAGATATGAATATATATGTGTAAGTACTGAATATATATGTGTAAGAACTGAATATATATCTGTAAGAACTGAATATATATGCGTAAGATCGGAATATATATGCGTAAGATCGGAATATATATGCGTAAAAACGGAATATATATGCGTAAGAACGGAATATATATGTGTAAGAACTGAATATATATGTGTAAGGACGGAATATATATGCGTAAGAATGGAATATATATGTGTAAGAACTAAATATATATGTGTAAGAACGGAATATATATCTGTAAGAACTGAATATATATGTGTAAGAACTGAATATATATGTGTTAAAACTGAATATATATGTGTAAGAACTGAATATATGCGTAAGAACTGAATATATATGTGTAAGAACGGAATATATATGTGTAAGAACTGAATATATATGTGTAAGAACTGAATATATATGTGTAAGAACGGAATATATATCTGTAAGAACTGACTATATATGTGTAAGAACTGAATATATATGTGTTAGAACTGAATATATATGTGTAAGAACTGAATATATGCGTAAGAACTGAATATATATGCGTAAGAACTGAATATATATGTGTAAGAACTGAATATATATGTGTAAGAACTGAATATATATGTGTAAGTACTGAATATATATGTGTAAGAACTGAATATATATGTGTAAGAACTGAATATATATGCGTAAGAACGGAATATATATGTGTAAGAACTGAATATATATGAGTAAGAACGGAATATATATGTGTAAGAACTGAATATATATGTGTACGAACTGAATAATTATGCGTAAGAACTGAATATATATGCGTAAGAATGGAATATATATGCGTAAGAACGGAATATATATGCGTAAGAACGGAATATATATGTGTAAGAACTGAATATATATGCGTAAGAACTGAATATATATGCGTAAGCTGAATATATATGTGTAAGAACTGAATATATATGCGTAAGATCGGAATATATATGCGTAAGAACGGAATATATATGCGTAAGAACGGAATATATATGCGTAAGAACGGAATATAATTGTAAGAACTGAAGATATATGTGTAAGAACTGAATATATAAGTGTAAGAACTGAATATATATCTGTAAGAACTGAATATATATGTGTAAGAACTGAATATATATGCGTAAGAACGGAATATATATGCGTAAGAACGGAATGATATATGCGTAAGAACTGAATATATATGTGTACGAACTGAATATATATGCGTAAGAACTGAATATATATGCGTAAGAACTGAATATATATGCGTAAGAACGGAATATATATGCGTAAGAACGGAATATATATGCGTAAGAACTGAATATATGCGTAAGAATGGAATATATATGCGTAAGAACGGAATATATATGCGTAAGAACGGAATATATATGCGTAAGAACGGAATATATATGCGTAAGAACGGAATATATATGTGTAAGAACTGAATATATATGTGTAAGAACTGAATATATATGTGTAAGAACTGAATATATATTTGTAAGAACGGAATATATATGCGTAAGAACTGAATATATATGTGTAAGAACTGAATATATATGTGTAAGAACTGAATATACATGTGTAAGAACTGAATATATATACGTAAGATCGGAATATATATGCGTAAGAACGGAATATATATGCGTAAGAACGGAATATATATGCGTAAGAACGGAATATATATGTGTAAGAACTGAATATATATGTGTAAATACTGAATATATATGCGTAAGAACTGAATATATATGTGTAAGAACTGAATATATATTTGTAAGAACTGAATATATGTGTGTAAGAACTGAATATATATGCGTAAGATCGGAATATATATGCGTAAGAACTGAATATATATGCATAAGAACGGAATATATATGTGTAAGAACTGAATATATATGTGTAAGAACGGAATATATATGCGTAAGAACTGAATATATAGGTGTAAGAACTGAATATATATGTGTAAGAACTGAATATATATTTGTAAGATCGGAATATATATGCGTAAGATCGGAATATATATGCGTAAAAACGGAATATATATGCGTAAGAACGGAATATATATGTGTAAGACCTGAATATATATGCGTAAAAACTGAATATATATGCGTAAGAACTGAATATATGCGTAAGAACTGAATATATATGCGTAAGAACTGAATATATATGTGTAAGAACTGAATATATATGTGTAAGAACTGAATATATATGTGTACGAACTGAATAATTATGCGTAAGAACTGAATATATATGCGTAAAAATGGAATATATATGCGTAAGAACGGAATATATATGCGTAAGAACGGAATATATATGTGTAAGAACTGAATATATATGCGTAAGAACTGAATATATATGTGTAAGAACGGAATATATATGCGTATGAACGGAATATATATGTGTAAGAACTGAATATATATGTGTAAGAACCTGAATATATATGCGTAAGAACTGAATATATATGAGTAAGAAATGAATATATATGTGTACGATCTGAATATATATGTGTAAGTACTGAATAAGATGTGAAAAGAAACTGAAATAATATATGTGTAAGAACTGAATATATATGCGTAAGAAATGAATATATAGGTGTAAGAACTGAAATATATGTGTAAGAACTGAATATATAATTTGTAAGATCGGAATATATATGCGTAAGATCGGAATATATATGCGTAAAAAACGGAATATATATGCGTAAGAACGGAATATATATGTGTAAGACCTGAACTATATATGCGTAAAAACTGCATATATATGCGTAAGAACTGAATATATGCGTAAAAACTGAATATATATGCGTAAGAACTGAATCTCTATATGTGTAAGAACTGAATATATATGTGTAAGAAACTGAATATATATGTGTACGAACCTGACTAATTATGCGTAAGAACTGAATATATATGCGTAAGAATGGAATATATATGCGTAAGAACGGAATTATATATGCGTAAGAACGGAATATATATGTGTAAGAACTGAATATATATGCGTAAGAACCTGAACTATATATGTGTCAAGAACGGAATATATATGCGTATGAACCGGAATATATATGTGTAAGAACTGAATATATATGTGTAAGACCTGAATATATATGCGTAAGAACTGAATATATGCGTAAGAACACTGAATATATATGCGTAAGAACTGAAATATATATGTGTAAGAAACTGAATATATATGTGTACGATCTGAATACTATATGTGTAAGTACTGAAAAATATATGTGTAAGAACTGAATATATATGTGTAAGAACTGAAATATATGCGTAAGAACGGAATATATATGTGTAAGAACTGAATATATATGCGTAAGAACGGAATATATATGTGTAAGAACTGAATATAAATGTGTACGAACTGAATATATATGCGTAAGAACTGAATAAATATGCGTAAGAATGGAATATATATGCGTAAAAACGAATATATATGCGTAATATCGGAATATATATGCGTAAGAACGGAATATATATGCGTAAGAACTGAATATATATGTGTAAGAACTGAATATATGCGTAAGAATGGAATATATATGCGTAAGAACGGAATATATATGCGTAAGAACGGAATATATATGCGTAAGAACGGAATATATATTCGTAAGAACGGAATATATATGTGTAAGAACTGAATATATATGTGTAAGGACGGAATATATATGCGTAAGAACTGAATATATATGAGTAAGAACTGAATATATATGTGTAAGAACGGAATATATATCTGTAAGAACTGAATATATATGTGTAAGAACTGAATATATATGTGTTAAAACTGAATATATATGTGTAAGAACAGAATATATATGCGTAAGAATTGAATATATATGCGTAAGAACGGAATATATATGCGTAAGAACGGAAAATATATGCGTAAGAACGGAATATATATGCGTAAGAATGGAATATATATGTGTAAGAACTGAATATATATGTGTAAGGACGGAATATATATGCGTAAGAATGGAATATATATGTGTAAGAACTGAATATATATGTGTAAGAACGGAATATATATCTGTAAGAACTGAATATATATGTATAAGAACTGAATATATATGTGTTAGAACTGAATATATATGTGTAAGAACTGAATATATGCGTAAGAACTGAATATATATGCGTAAGAACTGAATATATATATGTACGAACTGAATATATGTGTACGAACTGAATAATTATGCGTAAGAACTGAATATATATGCGTAAGAATGGAATATATATGCGTAAGAACGGAATATATATGCGTAAGAACGGAATATATATGTGTAAGAACTGAATATATATGCGTAAGAACTGAATATATATGTGTAAGAACGGAATATATATGCGTATGAACGGAATATATATGTGTAAAAACTGAATATATATGTGTAAGAACTGAATATATATGCGTAAGAACTGAATATATGCGTAAGAACTGAATATATATGCGTAAGAACTGAATATATATGTGTAAGAACTGAATATATATGTGTACGATCTGAATATATATGTGTAAGTACTGAATATATATGTGTAAGAACTGAATATATATATGTGTAAGAACTGAATATATATGCGTAAGAACGGAATATATATGTGTAAGAACTGAATATATATGCGTAAGAACGGAATATATATGTGTAAGA